>JALPQI010013582.1:0-25167 GCA_025490895.1 Thaumatotibia leucotreta | reverse complement strand
GTTTAATAGAGGCTTATTATCGGAAATATGGTTTGGACACCGCATTGAAGTCTTAGGCAGGCAAACAATTGGGTGTAGATCGCAAACATAAGAACGAGACTGAGCTTTTCTGCTTATAAAGCTCGTAAGAACCAAAAATGGCTGAAAATCGAATTTTACGTGTTATTTATCCAATGCACTGAGTTTCTGACTTTTTATCTGGTCAAAACGTAATATATTTTCTCTTTTTTTTCTTACTTATAGTAATATTGGTTCGTGGTCTCATCCGCAGACCACGAACCCTGTAAAGCGTTCGAAACGTCGGAATGAAGTTAAAGTTATACACGAGTTTATCCGTTTTCATAGGTTTATTTCATGTGTAATCCTCGCGGTAACCGAAGAAAATATTATAACATTTCAGCTTATAAATATTACTTTTTCGGTATGAACACTGTTTCAATTATTAATTAAATTAAATCTTATATATATTTTAATTAGGTATCTCTCTTATTTGTTGGTGTAAATTCTGTCGAGTAAATCTTCAAAGTGAGTGAACTATTTAAGTTACCTACTCAAATCAGTATAAATTTGATACTGATTGTGATTACTGCCAATTTGATATATCCAATCCATCTATTATCTATTTACTTGATAATAAATCTAATTTGTTTAATCAGAGAACGATTCCTGTTATTTCAACTAAGATGTGATGTGGCAAACATATTTTCATTGGATACCAGATAAACAGTGGAAAAGAGCCGATGGATCTCCCAATCAATAACATCGGCCTATGGTCGGTTAAATGAAAAACAAATATGTTTTTGTAAGGCAATGACGCGATGCGTTATCAGCTAACATCCAGTTGCTAGCTGACTGACTGATTATAAGACACACCCACGGTTTTGGCCTAGCAATAACTGGATGGAAACTTTAAATAGCCATTAAGATAAAAAGTTAAATTTTATTTATGTAATTTAGTGTCACAGCTATTTCCACTGCCCATTTTGGTTTCCATTTGAACTGTCGGCCCAGTTCATTACTTGTCAATATAGGTACACCCGGCGGAAGAAAGGGGTAAATCTATCTATCAGTAAATAATATAAGTCTATGGGATTGTAGTTACATAACGGATAAACAGATATCAGTGCGATGTGTTTAATTTAAACATAATTATGTATATCTAATTTGTCGAGTTGGTTCACGTGATGTGTATCTTAATGATTTTACTAGATGTCTATGTTCCAAATTCAACAAGGTTTAAAATTTCAATTTAGGTTAAGAGTTATAGACGAGATCATTTTATCAACATTTTATATTTGTTTATAAGAGAATGAGAAAACCACCCCTACAAGACTAGTAAATAATCTAAATTAATCGCTTGAAATGGATTTTATCCCCCATTTGGCGTATATTTCCTAGTCAGAGACCTTGAATATATTATTTATATGTATATCCGTAAATCCGTGAACCGGTATAATATAACCGAACGCTATTTATCGCGATATATTTTCTCAACATTCTGCACACAAAATTTAACCCCATTTGGAAGTCTACATAATCAAAACACACTCTCGCAACAACTCTGCATTTATTTAAAGGAGTTTTATTCGGGTATAGTAGAACGGAGAATGCGTGGGATTGTTTTGGGCGTGCGAATATTTAAAGTGGAATTTGCCATGCATTCACAATGACCATAAAACTTGTAGGGTACTTCACATTTCGTGATCTAGGAATTTAAATAAAAAGTAAATATTGTTTTTTATTCAATTAAAAGTTTATAAAAATAAAAAAATGAAGGTCATTTTTTTTCGTATTTTCAGACCCACAGATCAAAAGTTTAAGGGGGTCGGAGAGAGAGCATGCTGAGCATGCATGGGGGCGACGGAGACAACCAAATAAAATATCCGCGAATGCATAATGCATATAGGTAGATGTATATTCTCCAAAAATATATCCCTTAGATAAAATTATTTCCTTTTCCCCAGACATGTAAAAGAAAAGGGCAGCTAACATTTGTCTGAGATTTATTTTATCCAGGGTTGGTAAAACAGGCTTTTAAACCCTCTTTTTAAGTGGATCCGCGTACGGGAAAACTATTAGAAAAAACGAGACAAGAGAGGTTAAGGGTCGGCCATGCTCCCATCGCGAAGCGAGAAGCTACCAGTGCCACCACAGGCATCTGTAGGGTTTCGTGGAGGAGCTCGGATGGTTGGACTATCCCTGGCATATAGGCTAAATGCATGTTGATTTGTGGAAAAGCTCTAGCAATCATACTCAAAAACAAAACACTTAATGAATAGTACAGTGCCCTGTAGGCTTAGCCAATGATTAGTGCGACAGTATGTATATAGCTGCAAAATAGACTTCCCGTATTTTATTAACTATGTTCTTGTAAATTAATTATACTAAAAAGAATTTAAAAAAAAGAAGGACTTTCTATTAAGGAGGATTGTCTATTGAGGAATAAATAAAAGAAGGACGGATAATAGGACGTCGTTGCGCAAAATGAACCAATCCACATGAATTTGTCATAAAATTAGCTATAAGGTTTTTAAATAAGAATGAAAGATATATGTGGATTGGTTCCTTTTTGCATAACTACGTCCTCTAGGTATGTCGTCGCGAGATACTGTCGCTTTAATCATGTGCTTGACCCTGCTGTATGTCTGAACCCATAGATAGGTAAATTGAAATGATGCTCTTTTAAATTGGTATTAATGACAGCTCTGCATAGTCTAACCCCCATATTTATACACGTGTCCTAACTTAACAAGCCGATAAGTATTGTTTGTCCCTTTCGGTAGTATCAAGAAGTCTAAAAGATGGAAAGGGACAAAAGATACTTCTTATCGGCTTGATAATTTAGGAGGCGTAGGCGTTTATGATTAAGGGGTAAGGTTTCAAAACATTTGAAAGGGCTCTAACACCTCGTAGAAACCATGGAGATGATGGTGCGGCATATTGTCTATTTAGCAACAAGACATGGAAATGTACAGTAACGAGCATGTTTCGATAACATCTCGGTAATATTACTGACCTTATTCTTATCGTTATCATGTGCATGAGGTGAATTCGTGGGGGGTGGTGCGACAGCATCCAACACTCATTAATTTGATTAGTATATCAATTGTCACAACAAAATTATAATTAGATAAAATGTCCGTTCGTCGCTCATTAGACCCCCTGCAGATAATCTTGTGAACCTTGTGTGTGCACGTCGCAAGAAATTACTGCGTAATTACTTAATTACCTACCTAGTCGATTTACTACAACCAAAATACCTATATGTAGATTTAATGAATAATTATTTCCCATTTATATTGTATTTTAACGGAAACGCCCTTCTTGTTTAATTTGGCGCTATATCTATATGTGTATATTTCTGTAGATACTGAAGGTATCTTACCTTTTGCCATTAGTACCTTTGTATCAATTAATGATGTGAAGCAATTTTATATTATTAATACCTAAGTTGTTTTACTTTAACATCAAATTTCAGACAAGTCAAGTTAAGTTAATTGAAGCACGCTGACTATTTGACCTGAACACAAAATTTCGGCTGAGAATACGTCAGTGAGTGCCAAGTATTTCAGTGGTTAATAACAGAAAGACACCTTGCAAGAGTTGCAAGCGATAGCAGAATTGTTCAGTTGTACATTAATGTTAATAAACTTGACACCTTAATTACATAAGTTGACAAATGCGCCAGCTCAAGAGAATTTTTACTAACTTAGATAAGCGCGTACACGCAGGCAATTATAAGGCTTATAAAGGGTCATTTAAGCAGAACGGCCCTTGTTTTATTACAGTAATAATTGTACTAAAAGCACATTGCATGTCTAAAAAAATAGCTAAAAGACAAACTAATACAAATATATTAAGTACTGGGATATATTTTTTTTATTTCTATAAAAATTTACATCTCTGGCCTATCCCACAAAACTTTACAAGCGTACAATTCTACAAAATTGTCAACTTCTTGTATGGGAATTTATACAATTTTGTAGAACTGTACGCTTGTAAAATTTTGTGGGATAGGCTACTGGAGTAGGGAGTGAGACTTGGACAGTCACGGAGAAACTAAATAAGCGAGAAAGTCTGTACAGTGTCTGAGTAGAAATTTATTTTGTACTAATCGTACATGACAGTTATTTTGATAAAAAAATACATGGAAAAGTGGACTTTCTGAATAAGACACATGAAGACTAAAGCCATTCATTGGTACGACCTGGATAAAGTTCCTTTCAGAGGAAGCCGCGAAATGAGTACCTATAGGCGTGTCACTCCGTCTCTAATAATCATTCTCCTACGAAAACTAAAATAGCATCGTCGGCTAACTTCAGAAGTTTGCTATTGCCGCAATAGGGAATTGCGCTGATCATTACTAAACAATACCTAATAAATGAATCATTCAGATTTGCACAATATTCATTTTAATATAGAAGGACTCAAACCGCTGACGGATTGTCCTATGAATAGCAATTACCGTCGACCATATGGACATCCGACACCGGCGGCATGCAGTTGCCGGCATTTAAAAATCTACTTAGTAGCTACATCAAGCAGAAAGTTTCACAGTAACTAAGTAATCATAATTTTACAATCGATTTCACGGTGGCAAACGGTTTAGAGCAATCAACCCTACGTAATGTAGTGAAGAACAAAATTTTTGTCGCGTTAAGCGATGGCATAACATGTTTCTTAGTGCTTTGGCAAATACCTATTTTAGCACTCTTAAATTTTCGTATTTCAGCGAAACATTTACAATTGCTTTGGCCAGGGATGATGGCAAGAGGCCCGTTGGGCGATGGTCTAGGAACTCTGGGATACCACTTGTGTTGACACCTAAGCACCCTCCCATGTTCCAAATACCAAAGTTGTTGCTAGTGCGGCGGCATCTTCGGCTGAAGCCCTCAAACGCCGAAAATATGCTTCCCTGGGAAGCAGTTACTTATTTGCGGCAGTTGGGGTTGAAACCTTGGGGCCGTGGGGGCCGAACGCGCGTCTATTGTACAAATATCTGTCGGCGCGCTTAATTTAGGCTTCTGGTGACCAAAGGGCTAATCAATATTTTGCACAAAAGGATAATCATAGCTATTTAGCGTGGAAATACGGCCAGACTTCTGGGCCCATTGACACCGATTTAGGGCAAATATTTTATTCCCGCTCCGGATCGTACTTGGTCTCGCAAATATCCCTAGCTATTCAGCGTGGAAATGCTGCTAGTGTTATGGGGACTTGTGAGACTGATACGACCCGGAGTTTTTTTAATTAATGTAGGTATAAGTAAATATATGGTGAACAATGTGAAGTGTTACCAAGTAGATTTTATTAAGTCTGGTGTCAACGTAATAGCGGCTTAATATCGGAAATATGTTTCGGACACCGCATTGAAATCTTAGGCACGCAAACATTTGGGTTGTAGACCGCAAACATAAGAACGAGACTGAGATTCAGCTTATAAATGGCTGAAAATTTCACGTGTCATTTCTCCAGTGCAGTGAGTTACGGACTTTTTATCTCTATCTATTTTGAAGAGAAAGGTGAGAGCAATTAAACATGCTAGTATAAATGCAATGAAGAAAGCGATCGTATTTCACTGGCACATACCACTACCACTGGATCACAAACGTGCTGCGAGCAAATCTTCTGTTACCATTTAAAGACCATAGTAAAGGCAAAAGGTAGTCATATTAATTAAAAGTAAATTTAATCACAAAATGTAATATTTTTTCTCTTGTTTTTTTTTACTTATTGTAATAAATTATTGCAACTAAGAAATTGCAGAACTTTCAAATTGGTAACACTTCATATCGTAATAAATCGTATAAATAGGTGTTCAAGTAGTTAAATGTAATGTTTTACGAAGCCTGTGTCGTATTTTATCATTAATTGTATTGTAATGTGAATAAGGCGGCGGATCTGTTTTGGTACCTAACTGACGAAGCCTGTGAAGTGAATATAAAATAAGGATTAATGTAATTAAGATAATGTAATTTATGATAAATTTAAATATTTAAATAACTGTCCCTAAACGGTTACATTAATTTCAGATCGAATATGTACTAGTAAAAGGTACTTATTGTATTATATCCGGTTCAGTCCGCATGGTAGACTAAATACACGTGCTACAACTGTGACTTTAAAAACCGGCCCAGTGCGAGTCGTACTCGCGCACGAAGGGTTCCGTACCCGCTCCCGACCCGTGGTCCAACCAGTTGGACATAGGTCCAACTGGTTGTGCCACGGGTAAGTAAAAAAAAAAATTAAAATTAAAAAATGGTAAAAATGGTAATGGGGTAAAATTATCCGTGGTTCAATTGTAAGATTATTTTTTTTGTTACTGTAATGTAATTATGACCCATAGTACAACTGAGGGGCAATTGTCCAACTAGTATACGTAAATATATGTTCTAGTATTGGACTACCGATAAATTTAGTGTACCGTGGTAGAACCAATTGGACCACGTGTAAACTAACGTCCTCGTAGTACTATCGGTTGGACAATGGATCATTTTATTTCCCCGTGGCCCGACCAGTTGGACATAGCGGTTGGCCCACGGGTCGGGTGCGTTCCGTACCATTCCATTATCAATTTTCATATAAAGTCACGTATGTTGTATGGGAGCCCCCTTAAATATCTATTTTATTCCACTTTTTATTGTGTTGTTATAGCAGCAACAGAAATACAGCATCTGTGAAAATTACCTACAACTGTCTAAGGACTGTTCATTTTACTAAGAGGACACACTTAAACGTCTATTATACATCGGTTTTAAAATCGATCGATGAACAGTTTACAGCCATGAAATTAGCAAAGCCATCTTTTTCAATTGATATATGTTTGCTTTTCAAGTATCCATTACTATATCTGATAAGACATATTCAATTTGATAATCGTAAATTGATTCTGCACAATGGTGTACAGAAAAATATTCACTGTGAAAGATTGCAAATATCTAGGAAATTTTAAGTCGACGTTATACTAAATCATTAAACAATTTAGAGAGTGTCATATGCTTGAATATTCACCGAAGTCTAAACACAGAAATCTTAGTTGCATACCTTAAAATTGGCTATTGAACTTTACGTCGTTTCACTAAAAAAGTATGGAATTTTTGCATTTCGGTGGCCCACAAAAGGTACCTAAAATATGATAGTAATGACATTACCGCAGTCCTAATACTGTCATGCTGTCGTAGAAGAGTATGTGTCTGAGTAGAAAATCATAAAAAAAAACGATTTCGGGAAGAACGCCCTTGCTTGGCAGACAATTTGATTATTATGGTCTTTTAACTGCGTCTTATTTCGCTACAGGGCCAAGTTAGCTGGGATATTTATAGAAAATATTGCATCCAAAATCGGTTTTTTGATGTCTATGTACTATCGAAGACATAGTATCTCTCACCGGTTATTTTGGTCTAATTTGGCAAGGGCACATCATAAGGGTTAGACATTAGAGCTATTTAATTAAATAATCATAGAATTTGTTTAAAAAGACGACATCCATAAAATTGTCTTCATCTTCATCCTATATAGCGGTAATGGCCTATTGTGAAGATACACTTAAGAAACGATAGACGAAAAACTAAATCATTGAAAAAATTCAAACGTGTACAGTTCGCAACTAGTCGTAAAATGTCAAAAAGTAGTTTGCAGAACATAAGTTTCGTGACCAAACAGTAGTCTAAAAATGTAGTTGCCGATAATTAATATATTAATTGAGACATTACTTATTATTTGTCTATTTTTAGTTAAATAATATTTTACAAATAAAAATAAAATATGATAAAAGAAAAAAATATTTACGTGAGGTTTTTCATGTCCGCTTAGTAAAATGAACAGTCCTTATCTTTGCCAACTGTACAAAAGAGTGGCTTCAAGATTGGATGCCCATTTAATGAATTAATTCGTTGCAAAGGCATACGTGAAGTTTCTTACTTTTAAAAATAAATTTAATATAGGAAGCCGTCCAAACTAGTTATTTGCAGATAATGCCTATAATTTGGATCCTTTTAATTGAATTTACTATCATCACCGTACCACGTGCAGATAATTGTCCTATACATGTGCCATCATTAATACATTAAACAGATATCGCAATTGTCTACTACGTCTTCAGTTTTAATTCAAGCGTAAAAAGCAATGTCGGGCCAAAGGTTATTCTTATCGAAATATAGTATCGAATAGGAACGACTAGTACTAGATACTTACAGCATCTCAAGATAACGCGAGGGAGTGGTTAACAGGATGTGATAAGATCAGTTTGTTCTAAATTTGATTTTTATAGTTTGATATGCTATCACCTCCGATCTATGACCTCTTCAGTAGTTTTACTAGACTGTTGATTTATCAAACTGACTAAAACAGGATTCCGTAAATACCACAGATAAGCTTACAGTCTTGTCTGAGAATGCGCTACCGTAGCGTATGGTACGAGTGCTAAGGCGGCTATTTAATTGTGGATTTTCACATCGTCAGCCTATGTTAGTCTATTGCTGAACGTAGGCCTCACCTATTAATTATGCGAATTGACGCATTAGGAGCCCATACTCATAATCGCCACCCTAATGTGTCCACTATGATGACGCTGCTGCCCATCATCAATCTTCTATGAATGGTCAGAGGCAATAAATCCTTAGTCGACTCTTACGACACCCACGGGAAAAATTGGGATTTTGCCGTAAAATAATTGTAAGTATTTTATTTCGAACAAAGTAGGTAAGTCGCCATGCGTACGTGTTGTGCAAATTGAAGTATTCAACGATAGTGCCCGCAGTTTGGTTTCATATACAAAGCATAAATCATGAAGACATTATAGATAAGACGGAGGAACAGAAGCATTGAAGGGAAGATATAAGTTAAACTCATACGGACCCTTGTCTATTCTATTTTTCCTGGGGACCTGGGTGCTTAGACAAGTTGCCAATCGATCGTAAACGAAAGGCACCTAACTGTCTTTGTCGCACTAATATGAAAGAGCCACAGAGAGGGAAAACTACGATACGCTACTAAGCGTTAGCGATTGGCTACTTGGCTAAGCATGCTGGGTGCTTAGACAAGTTGCCAATCGCTAGCGCTTCATCGTTAATCGCAGCTAACTGTCTTTGTCGCACTAATATGCAAGAGTGACAGAGAGGGAAAACTACGATCCGCTACTAAGCGCTAGCGATTGGCAACTTGGCTAAGCATCCTGGACGCTGAATACCACGTACCCGGCGCAGGACCGACGCTTTTGAAATGTGGTTAAGCGTGAGATGTTGGGCATCTCATGGCCGGAGCAGAGACATACATAATTATAGACATGTCGCGACATAAAGACTGAGCTACACCGAATGCGTGTGCACGTGCAGCATGTGCATGTGCGCCTGAGCGGGGCGGCCCGTTGCAGCGTATGTAAATGTCATAGTAGATGGCGCACCGCTTCCGGGACACGCGCTCGTACACGCCACGCAAGCGGTGTGACATCTAATGTGATATTTAATATTTAAATACCCTACAACGTGCACGCCTCGCATACGCATCGGGTGTGGATTGACCTTAATACAAAGCATAAGGCTGCGTTTTCACCAGAGATGTGCGAGGATGTGTTTCCATACAAATGACACCTATTAATGACTCGAGCGAGATGTCATTTGTATGGAAACACATCCTCGCACATCTCTGGTGGAAACGCAGCCTAAAGCATGGAGAGATGCAAAATTGTATTATTTATGAAATAATTTATCCAGAAATACAAGCATATGTCTAAGCTGCCTCACTATACCGTCGCCGTAGCCGTCTCTTCTCTTTTTCATAGACTAGAAACCTTATGTACTAGGTATTAGAGGGAAATACAAACATTACGTAATAACATAGACAAGAATTCCTTAAAAATAGAAAACATCAACCCACATAAGCAAATATCCGTGCTCATCATACAAATACAAGGAATCGAACTTAGGCCCTCTAGACTTAAGCCATGCAATCACTAACAAGACTATGGAGGATGCATAATTTAAGGAATTATATTGTATGTCAACACAAAATACGTGCAATCTGCGAAAATATTCCACTGGGATCAGGTGATCAGTAATCACTGATCACATTTTTTTGAAATTCGCGCCTACATTGCATCACTTAAAAACAAACAAAAGAGGTTAATGCTCCTAAGATAAAAAGTCACACGAACCACATCAGGAGATGGGTTAAAAATAAACATATTATGTCTATAATGAATAATGATATCCATACTATCTATTCTATCTAAAGGTTAAATCCCAAGTTAGATTATAAACTTTAGATCTTGAATTGGAAAATGGGCAAATATAAACCCGAAAGTTACGATACGATACGACGAACGGGAGCATCAGTCAAAAATGGAGGAGATTAAGTATTCAGATTATCAGTTCAACGAAATATCCTTCAATACGTAGCGTAGGTAAGTATTTTTTGATGTCTCATCGTGAATGTGCAAACTGCAAACGCATATTTACGTATGTACGCAACTTAAGGAAAATCAAAACATGTCCTGTCATAAACGGAATCGCAGGCACTAATTGGTTTGGCATTGAGACCGAATAATTCTATTTTTGTGAAGGTGCCACAACCACAGTAGAATAATTTAAAGTAGCCCATCATCTTACAAACAATCAGACTGAATAAGCAACGATACTGACTGCAGGTTCTCAGACTACAGTATATTCAGTAAAGGCGTTTACGTCAGATTATAACATGCGTTAATAACAAAACTTGTGTCATCTGTAGCGTAATTGTAGTTCAAGGATAACGTGTGCACTTAACTTTCCAAATGTTCTCAGAATTGTATGCACCGTATTTCCTTATGAATTTATATACATAGATTGAAATTAGCAGTTCTCCAAAAGTTTGTATACAAATTAGTAGTGCTAAATGCGTGAGTTACCGTTTTCGTTTCGTCATGATGGCAATGTGTAATGATGGCATAATTACTATGCCACAATATAGAAGTAGATTATGGAAAGTCAGGAAAGATACATTAATACATTATATTAAGTCCGCGTAATACTACCCGTTCAAAAGTCGAAAGGAAATGCAGTGCGTGCCAGTGCTACTTCCTGCGAAGAATCGAAGAATCAAAGGTCAAAGAATAGATTAAACTTGTATCCCACACATGTCAGGGCTGATTTACAAAGCTAATATTCATTCATTATAGAAATTGATGTGGTGAGTTAGTTGATGTGGTAAATTGATAAGGTATGCACAAACTCTTTCGTTTATGGTGGATCTCGAGTGTGGCCATAAAACAGTTACGTACAGAAGTATATAGTAGGTATTCAAGATTTTTGTGAGTGTTGACAAAGCACATATGTACTGTAACAAAACTACAGAGCCACGTCTCCGCAGGGTGTTACCCGAAGGGTTATAGTTTGTAACCATATGGGTAAAGTATATAATTGTTTAAAATATATTTATTTAAATTTGATTAAGCAATATAAAAAAGTACAAATTGCGAACTTAACGCCTTAAGGAATTCTCCACCAGTCAACTGTTGAATTGAAATATATTGTACACAAGCAATTTTTATTAATACTATTCTTAACATTTTAACCCTCCGTTAGGCAAAGTTTGCTAGTATTTTAATGGATGGAAGAAACAACATACTGTTGTAATATCATTTAGTATAATTGTTAATAAAGTATCTAACATATATATCTCTGTTTTAATCAATAAAAGAACATGAATGGTTAAAGGGTTAACAACTTTAAACTAGTAGAACATACGCGTATTACTTGCATTGGTACTATTACAACATTGTAATCAACTATGTTATAAATGTTACAATGTCGTACCAGCTGAAGATTGCATAAGATGTAATCCATTATTCTAAGGAACGTGCGTATGATAATAGTAGTTAGTTTAGTATTAGGAAACCAAATACCTATCAAGTATTCGGTTACAGACACGTGTAGGAGTACACTCGGCAGCTATATTTATGTAAAAAATGAGGCACAGAAGTAACTTTAATTACCTAATAAAAACACCTATACAACAACAAACTTACAACACCCATACTAATTTTTTTTTGTCTCTATCTATCAAATGCAAAAGTCAAACTGACAAAATAAGAACGATTAATTAGCTGATGGAGGTTTGATGAACATTAATTTATAAATAAACTGCATATAACTACTCTATCCTGTTGTCATTGTCCGCAGTTTCGTGAATGAAATTCTGATGCGTTATTGATATGTCGCAAGTGACTGTACCAGTATGCTTAGCACATGATTGGTATGTCAGTACGTCGCCGCGAGATAGATTTTCCATCTTTTACTAACTATATGAATAAATAGGATGGATAGTCTATCTCGCGGAGACATATTGTCGCACTAATCCTGTTCCAAGTCTACAGATGTACTAAGTTGTTTGTAAGTACCTCTGTCAGCGGGTTTTGTTACATTTTAAATAATTTTTGACCAATATAAACAATAACATAATTTGAGTGATATGCATTAGAAATCATATGTAATTTTAATTGCACAGATGAAGGTTCATTGCAAAACAAACGTACATACTTAAGGCACTGGTCTCACCGCGAGCTACTAAGCTATGAACTATCGGCTACAAACACGAACAAAACATACACACTCCCGTGTAAATAAAAGAGACACGGCGATACTCGCTCGGCGATGATAGCTGATAGCTGGGCGAGTATCGCCGTGTCTCTTTTATTTACACGGGAGTGCATATCTTTTGTTCGTGTTTATAGCCGATAGTTCATAGCTTAGTAGCTCGCGGTGAGACCAGTGCCTAAGGCCCTGATGAAAACAAAATTTGAGTCACAATTTTCGTGTTACGAATTTATTAC
This sequence comes from Thaumatotibia leucotreta, assembly GCA_025490895.1. Taxonomy (NCBI): domain Eukaryota; kingdom Metazoa; phylum Arthropoda; class Insecta; order Lepidoptera; family Tortricidae; genus Thaumatotibia; species Thaumatotibia leucotreta. The sequence goes on along the minus strand of JALPQI010013582.1, from coordinate 12,362 downwards.
ATAATTTCGTTCGTAACACAGTGGAAGTGATCTTGATTTTTGTTTTGACTAAGCCCTTATCTACATTTTATTTTTTTGCAATCAGCCCTAATATATTTAACTGTGTTTTAATTTATTTAGCTGTGGGAATGCCGCCTTGCCATACTACACTTTTATGAAAGAACTTTTGCTTCCTTATAAATAAAGTATATTAATTATAGGTAATACACACCATCGTTGTTAAGGAGGTCGGTATCGAGCAGCAAAGAGCACTCTTCATTCGTGAGCAGGCCGTCGGCCGAAGCCAGCGACCAGTCCCATACGCTCGTACTCATTCTTGGCGTTTTTATTGCTCTGAAAAGTTTTACAGGCATTCTAATTACACAAGTTACCAAATTTCGATCTCTATGCTTAAAATGTCTCACTTGGACTCAGCAATGAAATGAAAAAAGCTAGGAAAAATTTATGACAATATTATTTATTTTTATTATTTAAATAGGCCATCCAGGACAGTTAATACCTAAGTGCCAAGGGCATAACTATAATATTATAACCAGGGCACCTAATAGGCATAAATATAAAATTATAATATAACAATACTCACCAAGGATGCAGATACAAGCGCAGATGGATAATCCGATGTTCGGACGCTGATGGCGTCCAAGGTTGATGATGATTGTTGTTGGAGGACAATGCTGTCCGGTGAGGGCGCCATTGTGGCACTGAAATACACAAGTGGGAAGTTTTAATAGTAATCAATTTAGCTATGCTCAGCTCTTTATATGGCATAATATGTCAAAGATTACCCACTAAACATTTTTTTGTGTTTATTTTATCTTGTCCAAAATTTAGGGTAATGATTGAGGTTTCGGGATAATAAATTGAGGTTTTTTGTATCTTGCCCATGAAAGGGATAAAGGTTTATAGTTTTATCCTTTAACCAAGTCAACTAATTTAATTATATTTGCCATAACCTGATCAAGTGGAACAGTCAGACAGAGTTACTCTTCGATTTTAGAATATTAGTAGGCATATTAAACTGCAAATGTTTTGCAAACCTTACCAGTGAAGTGGCCAGATTAGGATCAGCAACAGCCCATTTTTAAAATGAAAATAAATGGATCATACAGTAATTTTTTTTAATAAAATTAGGTGTACACCTACAGCATTGACCTCTGAAATGTTAAAGACCTCAAATCCTTTTTTAATGAATCTTGTTTCATGTCATGTTTGTCTTAAATTGCTTTAGACAATTTTTGTGATGGTTTTAATTTTAATTGTTCAATTATGTCAACTAACAGAATTTAGTCTCATCTCATAACAAATAATAATAATAATAATAATAATAAAAAAAAAAAAAAAAAAAAAAAAAAAAAAAAAAAAAAAACCGCTGTGACACCTGACAGACGTGTTTGCATAACAAATTTGTAAATATTTTACTTTTATACGCGTTTTATACTTGAAAATGGCAATAAAACTTAGTCAATCACTAAACAACATCTGCAATAATTTGGGAAAGCGAAATAATACGGAAATACGCAAAGATTTCCAAATGACGAGTTTGACATTTAAGGCCACGGCCGATCATTAACACGGCAAGACGCGGACATATTACAAGATATTATGCAAACGAGGAGTCAAACGCGAGCGGAGACTACCAGCGCACGACCTCCACCTTCGCCCGCCTCGTCCAGCTCTCCGTCCATATTGTCGTCGGGCGATGAATTTGCTACGGCGCCCGACACAGGCGGATCCAGCGACGAGAGCGGGCCGCCGCCGCCGCCGCCGCCACGACCACCTGCGCGACGAGGGCGGCCACCGCTGCCGGCACGCTTGGGGCCCGCGGGACATACTGCCCCGCCCACGGCTCCCGCTGCCGGTGGTGTAGTGCGTCGCATGCGATGGACTCAGACAATGAATGAGAATTGCATGCGCGCCTACTACGAGGCTACAGAGGGGGGAACCCGACTGACCGCGTACCGTTCCAGGATTCTACCTCTGTTTCGGGCTCTTGAACCCGCCATCGCCGTATCGGAGCAACGACTAGCGGATCAGGTGCGGGTCATCCTACGTTCTAAGCGTTTGGATGACTCGACACTTGATCGGCTTCGCCTGCAGGCCCTCTCGACTCGCGCAGCTGCCACCTCGGCGCGGGACCAGCCCGCCACGTCGCCGGATCCGGTGCCGACACCCGACTTGGCACCGGGGGCGCCGCGGGTTGATCCCAGTGCCGATGAGGAGTATTTTGCGAGTCAGAGTGTAAGTACTGCAACTGATGAGCATCTGAGGAGGACTTTGGAAGAGGCGATTATGGCATATCGCTCCACACCCAACTCTAGGCCACGGTTACCACGCTTGCCCATGAATAGACGCAATCTAGCGTTAATGGGAGCCCTAAACGCTTTACTGGAGCCGTACATACGGTCCAGTAAAGATTTAGACGATACGCACTCGATCATGTACTGCGGGGCCATTGCGGCGTGCCGTGTTGCTCGAGTCAAGTTCCCGGACGCTGACCGTGCACCTAGGACCGCCGGAGGTGTCCCCGCATGGCAAGTGCGGATCGAGCGTCGTATCGAATCGTTTAGGGCCCTCATTGCAAAGCTGATCTGCTTCAGGGGGGGCAATAACCGCCCCCGAGTAATGCGCTTTGTGAACCAGGCGTTCGCAGGAACGGGCATTATGCCCTGCGACTACATGGCCAACCTCACAGAGCGCATTGACTTTCTGAAGCAGAAAGTTTATGCATGGGCAAGCCGTATCCGCCGCTACAGAGAGCGTGTGGATCGATTTCAACAAAACCATCTCTTCCAAAGTGACCAAAGGAAGTTATACCGAAGGTGGGAGGAAACCGATCATCATTTGTCCGACGCGCATCTGCCGGATGCTACTGCCATGACTGATTTCTGGCGTAGCATCTGGTCGGCGCCCGTTGGACACATGGAGGGCGATTGGATGAACGTTGTTGAACGTGAGTGCGAGAGCATCGAACCTATGGAGGCAGTTGCCATCAGCCCCGATGACGTAAGTTGTGCCATCCGACCTGCCCAGAACTGGAAAAGTCCTGGACCGGACGGATTGCACAATTTCTGGATAAAATGGTTTCGGTGCTCGCACTCGCGATTAGCAACGCAATTCCAACAAGCCCTTGAGCTTGGTTCCCTGCCTCCTTCCTTAACAACAGGTGTAACCTTCCTGCTCTACAAGTCCGGTAGTACCACGGAACCGAAAAACTACCGACCCATCACGTGCTTGCCTACACTCTACAAGCTCCTTACATCCATTTTGAGAGCAAAAATTAACACGCACATTGTTGCGAACAATGTTCTGGCCTCTGCTCAAAATGGATGTAGGGTTGGGTCCCGTGGTACTAAAGAGCTCCTCCTCATTGACATGACCATTTGCCAGCAAGTCCGGCGTAACAAAGGGACCCTCTCCGCCGCTTGGATTGACTACAAGAAGGCCTATGATTCGGTGCCTCACTCATGGTTGAAAAGGGTCTTGGAGCTGTATAAAATTGATGCAGCTTTAAGATCCTTTCTCGGCGCGTGTATGGGGCAGTGGACCACAGTTCTTCGTCAACCAGGAGGCGGAGATGACCCCTCTGGCCCGCAGGACTTCATAAGGATCGAGCGAGGAATATTCCAGGGTGACAGTCTGAGTCCCTTATGGTTCTGCCTAGCTCTGAATCCCCTCAGCACACTGCTGAAGGATTCAGGACTAGGTTGCCGGCTTCGGAGAGAGGGTGAAGTCATTTCTCACCTTCTGTATATGGATGATCTCAAATTATTTGCACCAAATAGCCAAGACTTGTTGGAGCTACTGCGAACCACAGAAGTTTTCAGTAGTGCCATCAATATGGAGTTTGGTGTCGATAAGTGTGCGGTTATGCATGTGCAGCGGGGGAAAGTAGTAAATTCAACAAATTTACAGCTTTCTGAGACAATGTCGTTCAGATCTATCTCAGAAGCAGAAACCTATAAATACCTTGGTATGTCACAGTCTTTGGGTATTGAAGATATGGGAATTAGACAGGCGGTGAAGGAGCGCTTTTTCAGTCGGCTCACAAAAGTACTTAACAGTCTTTTGTCAGGAGGCAACAAAGTGCGCGCCTTCAACGCCTGGGTAATGCCCATACTCACATACTCCTTTGGCGTACTAAGGTGGACTCAGACCGAGCTGGACGCCCTGGATCGAAGGGTCCGTACACTGCTCACCACACATCGAATGCTACACCCGCGCTCATCAGTTATGAGATTGTACATCCCGCGGAGGTGTGGGGGTCGCGGCTTCTTAAATGCCAAAAACCTCCACAACCACGAGGTGTACAATCTTAGAAACTATTTTCTTAACAATGAGTGCGGGATGCATCGAGATGTGGTGGCAGTAGACCGGAACCTCACGCCGCTCTCCTTGGCAAAAGAGAACTGGCGCAAACCTGTGGTACTAAGCACCGAGGACCGCAAGGCGGTATGGAAGAGCAAGGAGCTACACGGGCGGTTCTACAAGGCCCTCACGGGACCTGACGTAGATCTGCTCGCGTCGGTGAACTGGCTACGATTCGGGGACCTCTTCGGAGAAACCGAGGGTTTTGCCTGTGCAATTGCTGACGAGGTTATCATGACGAATAACTACCGGAAATATATCCTGAAGGACGGTACGGTCGACATTTGTCGGGCATGCCGCCGTCCCGGTGAGTCACTCAGGCATATTATTTCCGGTTGTTCTCAGATTGCTAACACCGAGTACTTGCACAGACATAACCTCGTAGCCAGTATTATACACCAGCAGCTTGCTCTTCAATACGGCCTTGTGGACGTCGAAGTGCCATACTACAAGTACACAACTGCACCAGTTCTCGAAAATGGTCGTGCCACGCTCTATTGGGATCGACCTATCATCACGGACAGGACTATTGTAGCCAATAAGCCTGATATCGTGCTGGTAGATCGATCGCAGCGCCGGGCTGTGCTCGTCGACGTCACCATCCCCCATGATGAGAATCTCGTGAAGGCCGAGAAGGACAAGTCCAGTAAGTACCTAGACTTGGCCCACGAGATAACCGCCATGTGGGATGTTGACTCGACGATCATAGTCCCGATAGTCGTTACAGCGAACGGTTTAATAGCGAAGAGTCTCGACCAACATCTTAAGAGTCTCTCGCTAGATGGCTGGGTCAAGGGTCAGATGCAGAAGGCGGTAATCCTGGACACGGCGCGGATAGTCCGTCGGTTCCTCTCTCTGCGACCTTAACCACCGGCAGCTTGGGCCCGCCCCGTTGCCGGCGGCACCCTAGGTTAGGTTTTTATAATGTGTTTATATTTTATATTGTTTTTGTATGTTGTATTGTATTTTACTTTTATAACCATATTATAACAACCTAGCCTAAGAAAATATTGAAATAAAGAGATAATAATAATAATAATAATAAGGCCGCAGGGCAGCTTGTGGCGAGCTGTTGGGGAGTAACGACCCCACGGACCCGAGTGCTCCCGAGAGTCGATCAGGGTCCCCGCCTCCGGCGTGTCTTCGTCGGTCGGAGTGGAACCCCAAGGGGACCCGTAGGACTCTCAGCTCTGGCTTGCCTTAACTGGCCGTCCAGAGAGGAGTCGTCAGAGCTATATGCTCCAGGGGTGGAAGTGTAAATATGCATAAGTCGCGAGTTGGTGCAGCGGCTGTCAAGCCACTGCGCAGAAAGCGGTGTACACCTCTCTACACTCCTGAGCCGCCTACACCGGTGTTGCCCCTGGCTGTCTCTTGTGACGGCATTTACGGGGGCCCATCTAGTCGGCGGCAAGTCACCGCCTGCCTCGATAGCAAAGAGAAATCATTGTTATGGCAGGTGTCCGGACCTCTTTTCTATAGTTCCATCTCTTACCCATCCAACCTTCATCACCATAACCCACTAGTCTTTTCCATATAATCTCCAATAGCCTCTATATGCCTGCTGGGACCGGTTCACGGATATCTATTTTTGTGCCCGTGAATGGGTTGCAGCAGGTGTAAAACACAGCAAATTTCTCCAAAGGGCCTCTACGTGTTGGATCTGTATCCCCGCGCAAGCCTATCAAAAGACCGGGATTTATAGGCCCGTGATCAAAGAGAGATACAAATAATAATAATAATTTATTTCAGGCAGTGCCCATATAAAAGTTAGTTACATTATACTATATTACATTTACATTTTGACTTATACAACTACAGTTAGTACTAACACATAATTATAATTATAAGACAACAACGCCATTAAACCGGATGTCATTAATTTAATGTCAGCAATGGTGACCCGATTCAAGAATAATAACAATAACAAATTATTACAATTTAGGTCAACAAAAAAAAAAAAAAAAAAAAAAAAAAAAAAAAAAAAAAAAAAAAAAGTATCTGTAGCAATCATCAAATAAAATTAAAATACAATTATAAAATTCACCAAATAAAATTATAAAATTTAAAACAAAATTAAAATTCACCAAATAAAATTATAAAATTTAAAATAAAATTCACCAAATTGAATAATAAAATCTAAAATAAAATTAAAATTCACAAAATAAAATTATAAAATTTAAAATAAAATTCACCAAATTTAATAATAAAATTTAAAATAAAATTCACCAGATAAAATTTACATGAGTGGAGTGCAGCCCGATCCATCTCCTCAACATGGGCGAGTCCCATCTCTCAGCAAAAACCCTTAGTACGCTGTTGGGGCTTTTCCGCACTCTGTCCATCAGCGAAGCGCAGCGCTTTCTAATGACAGCATGAAAGCCATCGACCCCCGCCTCCACAAACATGCCAGAGGCACTGCATCTTCGCTGCAGCCCCATCAGCGCCCTAAAGGCATTATTATATTGCACGCGAAGTGCATTATACGCCCGCTGCGTATAATTGACCCAGAGACTGCTTGTGTAAAAACATTGACAGTATGCCCTAAATAAGGTAAGTTTTACGTCCCTCGTACAACCTGCAAATCTCCGAGCCAACATATTACAGCGCACGGACAACGCCCGACGCTCCCGCTCAATGTCCATGTTATCAGAGAGATCCTCAGTGACCCAGTGACCCAGGTACTTAAAATGGTGAACTCTATTTAAAAATGTGCCACATAATGCAACTGGTGACACATACTCATAGGTCTTAGCACCAGCCTTGAATATTAGGATTTCACTTTTCTTGGCATTGTACCTGAGTCCATGGTCCACCGCGTACCTCTCACAGACACTGAGCAAGTTCTGCAACGCAGTGAGAGATGGCGTGAGCAGTACCATGTCATCTGCATAGCTGATGTTGTTCATACAAACCCCATCAACCGAGCATCCGACATTGGCACCACTCAACTCCTCCAACAAACCGTTGATATAAAAATTGAACAGCTTGGGAGACGTAAGCCCGCCCTGCCTCACCCCGCACTCCAACCTGTACTCCTCCGAAAAAACACCTGCCCATCGCACACAGTTTCTCTGGCTGTGGTACCAATATTTTATCAGAGAAATTACTTCAGTAGGTAAGTTAGTACTCTCAACCTTTTGCCATAGAACCTTATACGACACCAGGTCGAAGGCCTTAGACAGGTCCAGGAAACATGAATAAATACCACAGATTTTTTTTGCAAATTCCTCTAAATTGTGACCCTGACCTTTAAAAGAAATTCTCAAAAAAAACCCATACATGTTCTATTACAAAAGCATTACTTTCTAATCTATGCTCTTGCTAAACATGCCATGTTAACATCCCAGATGCTTAGCATTGCTTAAGAGCACTTACAACATATTGCAATACTGGTGACAGGTGCATACTGTGCATACAAAATAAAATAATCAATGTTTTACTATTTATTTATTATTAAAAATTTAATAGCATGTGCAAAATCAATACAATGCAGCATTTAAAACAACAATAAATACTAACATAATCATAGGTAATCATGTTATGTTCACCTTTAAACTGTAAGCTATAAGCTATCATATATAATAGTTATCTCTAGTTATCATGATTGTTAGTATGTATGGACTAGTTTCACCAAAAAATAGTGATTCTTTCCGCGTTCAATGAATTGCACTGTGACGTCAACCGAATGCGTAAGTTAAGAGGTACACGGTACATCAAGTACTATGCAAACAGAAAAGCATTGTCGGTGCGTCCGTACACAAGCGGAACTTATCGTTTGTTGATATGGCGATTATGGCGTAAAGTCTCCCGCCATAAGTGAAAGCAAGCTTTGCTGGAATGCGATACCGCTACCGTAACTTGCTTCTGTGAAGAACTCGTGATAATATTAGAAATTTAAACTTACAGCATTTTGATGTCTTGTGTGTAGGCACACGGGGGTGTGCAATCGTTTGGGGCACTAGAAACCCATCGTGAACACAATTAATAGCACGAGAAGAACAAATACACGTTTATTAGCTGTGGGCCATTGATGAGTAATGAACGATGTCATAATATTTTTTGTAGGAGTGTCACATTCGACGTTTTTAAATTCCATTTTACGTAATCCAGTGTCCATTGTCGTAATATAGTCTTCTTGATGCAATATTTGATACCATTTTAGATATATTATGGTAGTTTATGCAATTAAAATAATATGCATATACACATATTTCAAGATTTTTGTCATGTAGTCACTTCAATTTTTTTTTTCTTTCAATCATATTTATATTTCATCTACAAATGCTGAAAACTTAACGGAACGTAAAAATAACACCATAATGACAGCTCCCCACTCGAATACTACCATAGTGACTCGAATAGTACCAAATACGTAAACGAGTATTTGTCTCTGTCACTCCAACAAGAATGACGTTAGTGTGACAGAGTCATTAGTGTGATACCCGAAATACGCGAGCTTCAAAGTTCGCGATAAGCCTGCCGTTTCTAAAGTTAGCTATTCAGTCATTTAATTACACTACATAATGAAAAAAGCACACTGCACTGAAATTTCGTAGTTTCAGTACAATTACATTTTATGGTGTAATACCATTGAAACATTATGTTCACCTTTAATGATCATATTCGGTTGAAGGCCGAGCCACACCGCGGGCGCGTGCGTTGTAGCGTAGACACGTAAATGCCATCAAGACACACGGCAACGGCCTGGACACTCGCACGTGCACGCCATGCGTATGCCATCTAATATAACGTTTCCATACGCAACAACGCGCACGTACCTACTGCATACGTACCTATCCGATGTGGCTTGGCCTTAAGAGCACGGTGCACAAGTTTAGACTTAATTTATTACATGTATGTACAGTGGCGTTCAGAATTGCATGGACGATTTATGAATGAATTCATTCTTAAACTGTCCATGCAATTTGGAACCCCACTGTACCTATTAGGAAAATGACAACTTTTTTCCACTATCATATTATATTAAATAGCATCCTTGTAGCATTTTCCTAGTATTTGCCACGGCTTTGGAAGCCCGAGGTCCGCTTTGCTACCAAACCCCAACCTCCTGGGGTAGGCACCAGTTATACCTATGAAGCTAAAGTCATGTGGCTTTGTGACAGTAATATTATCTCTTTTCAATTAAGGAAAGCGGATAATCCCAAGTTTCCCTTTGTACATGTTGTCTAATTTAAAACGTGTGAGCTGAAATTTGAATCTCTTTAGATTAAATTTGCATGCCTTATTAGGCCACTAATGAATTAATGATACAAGGAAAGATTACGAAAAATATTTATTACAACATAATTAAAAAAACGATAAACACTCATGAAAATGACATACTAAAACATTCTAAACTAGCTAAATTAACTACAGCAACTGTTTTTGTAAGTCCAAAGTCAGGAACACACACAAGTCTTACATGTTGTCCATCTTCACCTGAAACAAAACCATTATTTTTTTTATGTTAACATTACATTATTTTTGTGGAACAACTCATATTGTTTTTGTTATTAAATATTTTTTGAGTTGAATATTTTTGGTAAGCTTCAGAAATTTTTATTTGGAATAGGTATGCGTCTATATGAATGAGTAATAGGAGAGGGCTACATGCTGCAGTGGACTGAGATCTATAGGCTGATGATGTATGTATAAGTATGACATCTAATATTTAAATTTATATAGGTACGCAATTAAAAACAAAATGTTACCTTTATATAAATCCGTGGCAAATTCATTGCAATTTCCAGTAAAGTAAAGGGCAGGGCAGTTATAGATAGTAAATGGATCAGTATCTACACATGGTGTGCATGGCACTGTATCTGGGCAAGTTGGGGCTAGATGACGCCATTGCAATGTCTTCCTCATCACCTCCAAAGGATCATCAAGCTTGCTGTAACTCATGATATCCTTTACTGGCTCACCAGATGAACCTAGACAAAGAAAGCCTGAAACAAAACAATATTTAAATTTGCTTGAATTAAAATAAATATTTACTTTCATAGATATAGTCTTATTTTTGTACCAAACATCTTTGTCAAAGTCTCTGTGAAGAAAATAACCAATATTAGAATTAAACTAAAAAAATATTTATTAAATATTGTATTAAAAATACCTGCTACATCACATTCATAAGGATTGGACACCCTGTTGAATGATTTATATTCCCTTGCCTTTGGAAATAGACCTGTAAAAGAAATAGAAAACAGATTAACCAATTCATTTAAATTAATGGAACAGAGGAAACAAAGGTTTTCATACAAATAACATACAATAATGAAAAGGCTTCTGTGGTAGCATGACTCCGGCAGGATCCTTACATCCCGGCATGAGGTCTAAAGGAGCCACAGCACTAATAGCAGCACAGAAAGCATCTACAGACTCCACTGATGAGATTACATTTGACTCTGTGACAGTAATGTCACTGGACTGGCTTACAAACAATCCACCTGAAACATTGTTGTTTAAAGATTATTTTTCTACTTATAAAAAATCATAATTTTTAAATGTACTTTGTGACCACACTTAAATTAATATCTAGACATACCAGCTATAATAACTCTAACTATCTTTGAGAGTTGCTCCTGATATTCTGCAGTGCCAGTCATCCCCGATATCCACTCTACCAAAAGATGCAGTGAGAACAAATGATCTGCTGCATTGGCAGCCATGTTGAGACCAGAAGTCAAGACAATGTATCTAAAAGAAAATACAATCAATCTGAATCAGTACAATCTGATATGAGAGACTAACCAACCAACATCATTTATTTTATGGGCCATTTTATTGACAGGCACCAGATATCAGGCATAGGATAATTGTATGTTATATTTCAAAAAAGTATCCAGTAAAAAATAATCTTCTAGACAATTGTTTGCAGAAAATAAAGAGTAATAAAATCAAACCTACTTATCAGAGTCTAATTTTGGCAAGGGTTTTTGTATGTTACAGCCAGCCCAGCAAATATCTTTTATAGTAAATATACCATCTTCATCCTCAGCACCTATAAAACACAAGATCTCTAATTACTTATATGTAACTTATTACTAATATAATAATATGTAATTTTCAAATCATTACAATATAATAAAGTTACAAACTTTTATCTTTATAATAAAGTTGTGAAAGAATCAGGAAGCAGGAGGATATTAATTAATTTGTGAATCATAACTTGCCTAGTACTGCACAGACAACCCCAGTGACAACTTGGTGAACATCAATACAGTCTCCAACTAATTTGATTCTTTGCAGTTCATCTTCCAATACAATAGTATCTGATTCATGGACGAAATGGGTTCTGGAAATTAATTACAAACAATCTGAATTTATGAAAACCTTTTTTTTTAATAAATCTACAGTAATTGTGATTATTTACAGACCTTGGTGGTTGAGGAATAATTTCTAATTGGTCTGAAAGTTGTTTCAATATACTAGGCTTTAATTCCTGGAGTTTAAACAGTGTTCCAATAATTATACAAGTTGTACTTTTTTCACGCAAATCGCATAATTTCAATATCTTAAACTTGTTAGACCACTTTTTATGTATCACTGGCTCTAAAATATTCCTGAATGTGTTTAGTCTAGCAGAATAAATATGAGCAAATTGTTTGGAAAAATCTCTGGACACTTCATAAAACCGTTTCGAACAATCCTTGTACTCCACATTCTGCCTCTCCAATTGTAGCGGTTGAAATATCTTTTCATTTTTTGCAGAATTATCCGATTCGATTTTAAATAACATTATGCTTATGTTCAGTGATATTTAAGAGCTATTAAGCTGATTAGAAATAATTCAAATAATTTCATTAATCGTGCAAGTACAGTGCAAATCGAGCAATGACATTGACATTGACACTGATGTTTTGGCGCGTTTTGTTTTGCCGTTCGTTTGTCTGTCAAGAGTTAAGTGTCGGTGGGAAAGACTAAAGAGTATCGGCGTTTTTGACAAAATCTCAAACAGTACAGGGGTTCCGTAACTTGTACGCTTAAGAAAACAT
>JALPQI010013581.1:0-29161 GCA_025490895.1 Thaumatotibia leucotreta | reverse complement strand
CTATGGATGAATAGTGTTGCCAGTCGGTAAAGTAAACTACCAAATCAAGAAAAAAATAAAATCTTTGATCAAATCAGAATAAAAAGGGGGTGCCCATGTCTCCCAACTGCCCTTCCCTCCCCTACCTCCCCTATACATATATTGTACGAGTACTTAAAATAAATGTGTTCAACAGTTTAACGACATTTAAGAATTTGTTTGACATTTAATTAGGACTGATACATTTTAAGTCATCATCATCATCATCATATCAGCCGAAAGACGTCCACTGCTGAAAATAGGCCTCTCCCAACGATTGCCACAATGACCGGTCCTGCGCCACCCGCATCCAGCGGACTCCTGCGACCTTCACCAGGTCATCAGTCCACCTTGTGGGGGGCCTACCCACGCTACGCCTTCCGGTACATGGCCGCCACTCAAGAACCTTCCCGCCCCAACGGCCATCGGTTCTACGCGCAATGTGCCCCGCCCACTGCCACTTCAGTTTAGCGATTCGGAGAGCTATTTCGGTTACTTTGGTTCTGCTGCGGATGGTCTCATTTTTAATCCGATCACGCAGAGAGACTCCTAGCATAGCCCTCTCCATTGCCCTTTGGGTGACTTTGAGCCTTCTTATGAGGCCCATCGTGAGCGGCCACGTTTCAGTACCGTATGTCATCACTGGCAACACACACTGATCAAAGACTTTCGTTTTTTAAGTACGGCCCTTAAATATGTACAAGTAATGTTTTCGGCTGCTACCCCTTACGCTGCCAACAATCAAACATTTAGCCTCGATAAGCCTCAAAATCACATATTCACAATAAAATTACGAATCTTGGCTCAAAAGAAAAAAGAAAAAATCCTTTTTAAATCAAAAATAAAGCATGATTATCATTTTCCTTGAAATGGATTTAGTGTTATTTTTTATCTTAGCAAATAACCAGTGATCGGTTTTTTGGATTCCCCCCAGCGGGATTTCGCGTATAAAAAAATTACGGGTGTGACTATAGAATTTTATTTAACACTATTGTATTATACACAGAAGAACATATTTTATGAAACAGAAACATGGCAATAATATTAAAGTTTATTTTTGAAGTTACTATAGGAGACCCGCCGGGAGAATCCAAAAAACCGATCACTGCAAATAACACAATACATGCTTACGTATCTATACACTAAATTACATCAAATTCTGAAGAAAATTCGGTTCCGATTTCACGCCCTTAAAAAACTCGCACCTACGCGAAATAATATTTTTCCGAGAATTTATTGTCTACCAATTGAACACAAAACATACGACTTTCCTGCGAACGTGCGATGATAATGTTGTATTTTCGAGCAGAAAATAAATGTAACTGCCTACATTTTATTTTTACTAATAGAGTTATGTATGTCGAGTAACGTGTCTTTTCTTTTCAACATAAATATTATTTCAACGGTGGATAAATATAGATATTGTAAATAGATTACAGTTTTATGATTTTTAATATTACAACCGAAGACAATCATGGTGAAAACTAATTCATGAAATAAAACTATGAAAACGGATAAACTCGCGTATATTAACTAATTTTAACTTCATTCCGACGTTTCGAACACTTTATAGGGTTCTTGGTCTGCGGATGAACTTAACCGCCCAAAATATTAATGTGTCACAAAAACAATTCCTAATTCATGAAATAAAACTATGAAAACGGATAAATTCGCGTATATTAACTAATTTTAACTTCATTCCGACGTTTCGAACACTTTATAGGGTTCTTGGTCTGCGGATGAACTTAACCGCCCAAAATATTAATGTGTCACAAAAACAATTCCTAATTCATGAAATAAAACTATGAAAACGGATAAACTCGCGTATATTAACTAATTTTAACTTCATTCCGACGTTTCGAACACTTTACAGGATTCGTGGTCTGCGGATGATCCACAACCAAAGTATTCGAAACGTCGGAATGAAGTTAAAATTAGTTAAACGAGCAATTCTTTTTATTTTTGCCACTAAAATGAAATATGAAAATTTGGGTAAATTTTATACTATTTCTGCTCAGAATCACGAGCTGATTCCATTTGCGGCGAAAAAAAAACTGTCCCAAAAATTTCATACATATTTCGAATATCCTCTTGTTGTATAACAACGCCATAGAAGGTGTATGGAAAATAGTAACACAATAGGAATAAAAATCATGGGACACTTTTTTTTTCGACGGAAATGGGATCGGCTTGTGATTCTGAGTAGAAATAGTATAAAATTTACCTAAAATTTCATATTTCATATTAGTGGCAAAAATAAAAAGTATTGCTCAAACGCGAGTTTATCCGTTTTCATAGTTTTATTTCATGTGTAATCCTCGCGGTAACCGAAGAAAATATTAATTCCTTATTCCTCTTACTTCCACAATTTCAACAAAGCGCACAACATAAAAAAATTAAGGAGGATTAAAATAACCATTCCTTATCCTCTGTCATCGCTGTCTCCAGACAATCAGCACGAGATTACACACGTAACGGGGAAAAAATCGCGGGCCATAATACTTCGTATTATTTGCTCGCTGGTCACGTACCCGCCGCATTGATGTTGGAGTACGGAGTATTATGAGCTTCAGTTTTTGCCTGTTTCGGGTGATAAGTGTTTACTTTCTTACTTCCGATGATGTGTTTCTGAAAAGCTTCTGAATCTTACAAAATTGCACTTTATTATTGACATTACATAGCCTGTAGTGTCTTTGGATTTCCACTCAGCCGGTCGCGAGCAATTTCTGGCCGGTCATTAAAAAATGCGTCCAAGCCATCCCGCCACCTCCGGCTAGGCATGCCACATCCACATCGACCTTGCGGCATCCTCTCGTCCATGGCTAGAATATCCCACCATTGTGGATTAATGTGGCAGACGTGGCCTTCCCAGTCTCACTTCTTTGGCTCCCATGTCAAAAATGTCATATTACTTGTCTTGCTGCTAAAATATCTGGTGACTGAGGGCATACTGTTGCTTTCACTTTTGCCTGGTGCTAAAAAGTAATAAGTGTCACATACATAACATGACACCAGTGTGACCATTGACCATATAGTTTTGCGGCAATTATATCTTTTGACTTAAGAATAATAATAATTAAGAAATATGTAGCAAGAATTTCTACTTTAGGAACACAATGTGCGATTATATAAATGTTGACTTAAGAATAATAATGATTAAGAGATATGTAGCAAGGATTTCTACTTCCAATTCCGGTGTATGAGAAGACTGAAACAATGTAAGTAAACAATATGATGTAAAGAATTACTCAATAAAAGTAACGTCTTCAAAGAAGACACACCTGTCTACTATTTTGTTGTTTTCTCTTACCGTCCTCCAGTTGTCCCGATTTCATCAGTATTTCAGCCGAAAGACGTCCACTGCTGGACATAATGATCCCAATATAACCGGTTCTGTGCTGCTTGCCTTCAGCGGATTCCCACGACCTGGACCAGGTCGTCGGAGCATCTTGTGGGAGGTCTGCCTACACTGCGTTTTCCGGTGCGTGGTCGCCTTTCTAGCAGTTTGTGGCCCCATCTGACAAATTATGCAAGGCGAAATCTTTGTTTTCGCTTTGCAATTTTCATTCATTCGATAAAATATTATGTTTTAGCAAATATTTTTCTATGTCTTTGGTATAAATATAAAACACTAATCTCCAAAACCAATTTCAGGTAAATAGTTGGTTCTGCCTTTAATACGACGATTTTCAAATTAGTTACCGATACCTGACGGTATGCATGTGGTCACAATAACGAATAACTTTTTCTACTCATATCAAAATCTTGAAAAATTTCGCGTTTCCATACAAACCGGCTGATCAAAAGTCCATGGAAAGTGTTTTTTTTTTCGAAAATTCGATTTTATTTCCATAAGAAATTTAGTTCGTTATGAATACATGCATACCATAAGGTATCGGTAGCTAATTTGAAAACACATGAGTCAAAGGCAAAAAAAAATAGACTAATAAATGAATTTCATTCCAGTTGACATGAGTCATTCGTAGCGGTCACGTCCTACATCGCAATTCCCAATTTAGTCCACGCCACCCAGATTTTTCCAAAAGCGACATTAATTAGTAACTGATGCGCTATCTTTTAATTTCCCAACATTAAACCGGCGTAACGAGGTGTAAACCCTTTAGCTAAAACGCCAACAAAGTTGGCGGGCAAGCCCAGTGTGTCGGCGACAAAATTTATACCCCCGCCGGGAAATTAATATCAGGTGAACTAGCGACAGAGCGTAATGAGGCTGTAGTTACTGGTGAGATATGGCACACATTTGGAAGTATAACGTGCTCCAAACTACTAGCTTGACCTTTGTAGCTTAGTGATGACCATAACTATTTAGCTGCATCACATCTTGGTTTCGGATAAAAAACATTATTAATGTGGTAAAACATTAAAGATAAAGATATCGATGGCAAAAAGCGAGAACGTAGTAACCGCCAAAATGCAAACTTTTCACCAGAGCCAAAAAACTTTTGGATTTCAAGAAAAAAAATCATAACTCTTTCATTTATGAACAAAAATGCTTGATGTTCGGATCTTATTCATAACTTATGGTTTTCTTTCAACTGTCATATTTAATATTTAACAAAAAAGACTGGTTTACGACTTAGTGGCGGTTACGACAATTGAACTCTTTTTTTCGTTACGCGAAAACGCTGTGAACGCCAGAAGTAAATGTACTAAAATCGTGAAACGAGTAAAATGTCCATAAAGCAGAAACGCTGTAATGATGCATATTTATTCTAAAGATGCAATAATTTTGACGTAAATATCATTACGTTCTTTAAAGGACTAACTGAAATGTGGTAAGTGTCCACCGCGAAAAAGAAACTGTGAAAACAAAACGACTTAAGTATCAATCAACTTTTGTTAACATACATTTTTAAAATGTTTACAAATTTTAAATGCTGGTTTCTTACAAATTAAAAGCTCAGATGCAACAATTACAGTCTTAATATATCAAACACTACCTAGTCTCAATTACTTTGTATAAAAACGTTATGAAAGTAACTTTAAACCTGTGTTGCTTATAAAATTTCAATAGGCTAATAAAATCTCTTATATAAAATCACAATATTGTATCATGCTAAAACAAACATAAATACTCTTAGGGTTAATCAGACTATAATATTGTTATCTGCTAAAACGAAATAATATTATTATAGGTAATGAGGTTCAATATTCCCGTGAAAACTTTAGAACTCTTTAGACTTTTCCTCAGTTTTGGCATTAAATTGTCTCTTAAATACCTAACTTTAAGCGACCTGGGGGATGTGGTAGCTTCTGTGGTAGCTTCCAGCGAAGAAATGCCTAACCTCTGGCTAAGAAATGAGCCATTGCCTCAGACAGCCTTTTCCCCAACTCCTTAAAAAGTTTGTGAGCGCCAGGACCCCATGACCTCAGAGTCTCCACCGCAAAAGCCGCAAAGTCATGGCCACCACAAAGGCCGGTGTACTTCCGATGTTTTAAGACTCCACAGCCAAAGCCGCCCCACCCACCCTGACCGAAGTGGTGGCCACAATACATGTGAAGGCGCGAGGGTGTCCAAGCACGTCGCATCCCAAACTGCCACGGTATGAGCGTCATCCCAGCTGGTCTCTTGCCATCGTCACGAGCCAGGCCAGGGGACTCGGCAGGCACGCCCACTCTAGCAAAAGCACGACGGATCACGTCATTCAGACTGGCGTGGCAAGGTATAAGACCAGCGCTCCTCCGACAGGAGAGGCCGTGGCCACCCTGGGAGTCTACCTCACCACCGCAATAGCAACGGTGGGGGACAACTATATCCGCACCCAAGCGAAGCCCAGCGGCCAAACTTAGGGAATTATTGTCCAGTAATGTGGCGCAACTCCTGGAAGGGTAAGCTTGTAGCCAATATCCTGACTGCGTTTCCGACGCTGCAAGCAGACGGGCTTTTTCAGCTGAGGAGGTAGTGGAGTCAAGCAAACCCAACTGTGCCCCGCGGCACAGAGGCTCATCCAAAGCTCTCTGCAGGTCCCGTCCTGATGGCAATTCATCGCTCGGACAGGCCAAACTTCAAACATCTATCATCGCCTCCGCCAAATACGCTACCTCGAAATCAAGTAGTGATGGATTGAGAATACTTCCTACGAGAGTAAGCGTACTGTGCACAGACGATATAAAAGCGAGAATAGCAATACTCGACACCCACCGTAGACCTAAGCCACCAAACCGTATTGGAAGAGTTGCCTGGATTAACTGCCTCTCATCCAGTTTGATATTTAAGATGTTTTGCATTGTGGTGTATGTCAAACTGCCCAACTTCTCACACAGTTGCGGAAGCTTCCAAAAAGGACTACATTGCATGGCATACGTCAACTTTGGCACGAGGAGACAGAACCAGAGAATGAAAAAAGCCATGTGCGAGGAGACCTTGAACAGACTGTCTGAATGCTGGGAGAAACGCTGAATTTGGGCATCAACAAAATCAGGCATTGATTCCTTAAATACAGGGGCTCCAAGTAGATGAAGAGAATCCGCGTTCATCACCTTGATACCTGGACCGACATTCTCAAATTTGCTAATAATTTGGAACCTGCTTACATTGACTGAGCTCACATACAGCTCACATTTTCCCATATTCAGCTCAAGACCTATTTCTCTAAACTTAGCAGCTAAGGAGGTCAAATCACTCAGAACAAACTCTGCCTCGCCCCCGAGGCTACCGTCGTCCAGGTACCACATGTTGAGTTTACTGCCAAGTGTCGAGTTAATAGAGTGGATTACAAGGCTAAAAAAAGGCGGACCCGAGTGGATCACCCTGTTGACAACCTATTGCAGAAAATATGTTGTGCTTCGCGTACATTCAATCTGAAGGGCTGCTGTAACCTTGCCAGAGATAGGAATATAATCCAGGTAAGTTTTTTTGCTTCTCTGTTAACAAAGCATCGCGACCGACGTATTTTTAATATCAATCTTAACCAGTACAAGCTCTTTGTTGCTTAGCAAAAAAGTATTTTTTATTATTTAATTATCAACATAATTCTTAAACAATGTTTGAACACAACTATCACATCAATTATAAAAAAAAATCTTTGAAGTAATCTCACTGAACCATTAATATTTAACTTAAATAACTAAACGTTATCATTACTATGGTACCGTACAAAATAAAATTGTTATTATTTATTTAAATAAAAAGTTGGTGTCATTTTTCTTAGGCAGAATATCACTTGAAATTAAAATAGGAACCTAAAAATTGCATTCCAATGGAATTCATTTTTACTTCGCGGACACACAGAGTACACAGACTACGTACACCCACTCGCTCCGGTGATCGCCAGTAGACTAAATCACAGGTCGTATTCACGAGACACATCGCCGCGAGCGCACATTTTTATTGCTGTATCTTCAAGCGGTACCCACATCATGTTGTGTTTCAAATGTCGTTACTGTGGCTTGGTGCTAATTCATTTTCGAATGAAATGTAGTAAGCGTCAATCATTGACAATTTAATTTAGGATAATTGCAGTAATCTTGGTTCAAATTTATTCACTACATGCATTAATGCTGTAACCGCCACAGAACAAAATTTCGGCAACGCTGTTACCACCACACGCTTTGATTTATGAAAAAACAAAATTGGCGTAAATGTACTCGTTTAGAAAATTGCTACTATTTGGGTTTTTACAGCAATTAGATGTGGGCATCGTCAAAAAAATACATTCGTTTTGCAACGTAGTCCAGTTTTTTCTAAGCGTCGTAGAGCCATGGGATGGGACCCAGACCAGAAAATTCGCTGATTCCGAATATGCAAAAAAAAAATTTTTCGACCAGGTGGCGGTTACTACGTTCTCGCTTTTTGCCTTCGATATATTTATTTGCAAAAAAAGTAGTAATTAGCATAGGTGGACAGTAATTTGAGTGTGTACATTTCACTTGATGAAGCATGCAAATATTTCTTATTGGCTAGATTTTTTTTTATTTATTTAGAAATAGATATTTGAATAAAAATTTAAATATTTACACTTTTGTGAGACATCGTCATATCAGCCACTGCTGAACATAGGCCTCTCCCTACGATTGTCACAATGACCGGTTCTGTGTCTCCCGCATCCAGCGGACTCCTGCGACCTTCACCAGATCATCAGTCCACCTTGTGGGGTGCCTACTCACGCTGCGCCTTCCGGTACGTGGCCACCACTCGAGAACCTTTCCGCTCCAGCGGCTTTCGGTTCACTGCCACTTCAGTTTCACGATTCGAATAGCTATATCAGTTACTTTGGTTCTGCTGCGGATGGTCTCATTTCTAATACAATCTCGCAGAGAGACTCCTAGCATTCTCCATTTGCCCTTTGGGTGACTTTGAGCCTTCTCCCATTGTAAGCGACCACGTTTCTGTACCGTATGACATCACTGGCAACACACACTGATCTAAAACTTTCGTCTTCGTGTTGTGAGACATAATAAGTACCTACAATACAGGGTGATTTTTTATTCACCGTTAAATTTTAGAGGGTTCTGAGGTCATATTGATGAACTTTTACTATGGAACTAACATCCGATTCGAGAAAAATCTGCTGATCATACATTTCCGCCTACTAATTTCTCTGGAGTTGTATCATCACATTTTTTTTCTCGAATCGGATGTCGGTCCCAATTGTATAAGTACATCAATATGAGCTCAGAATTAATCCTTTAAAATTTGAATGGTGAATAAAAATCACTCTGTATTGTATCAGCGACTAATCCAAACCTCATAATATTGAGTATAAAGTTATAATGGTCAATTTCCTTAAGATAGATCATTGGATCTGTTAAGATAGATGTATACTCAAAATTATGAGGTTTGGATTAGTCGCTGATACAATACACAGTATTACTAACACACAGTTTTGTATTGACAAATGTGGGTCCTTGTCCATTCGTTTTTTAAGTTAAATTATGGACAGCAGCGTCATCTTAGTGTCAATCCCTTAGTCAACCCTTACACCCACGAGAAAAATTGGGATGGTGACAAAATTATTCTTACTACCGTCGCACAGTAAATTTATATTAAGTAGGTAGTATTTTTAAATCTATGAAATGGGTCAAATTTATTTTCGTTGTCTTGTTTCATACCACTCTGTCACGCTTTTAGTTGCTGTTTCGACTCAGTATTAAAAAAAAACCGGTGCACTTGTATTTCTTTTTCACGCTGAATTTTAATCCATACATCAGAAATTGAAAAAAAAACATCACCTCACACAAAAATCACTACTGTGTCACGTTTTTTAGGGACACAAAATACTTGTAAGACAACGAAAAGAATTTTGACCCTAATACTAACTGAGCTATGAAAGCTAACAATATTAGTATGGTTGTGTACCTATACGTGTCCTTATATTTATGTCATTATTTACAATATGTGTAACGAATGAAATCGAGACATGAGGGTAGTATAAAAGTATTTTGTAACAGGGGCACGCTTCATTAAATTTGAAGCTTAAGTTTCAAAGAAGTTAGTCACTCTGAAAACAATGTTTCGTTGTAAGATACGACGTCGAGGAAAGGAACTTCCAATTTAACATAACAAAAATATTTCCCTTATGTTTGCTTTTGTCAGAATTTAACAATCATAATTCATAATGTACCTATGCAATGCATGATTCTTTAAATGTATTTAGTTTTAATTTAGAGTTATTTATAGGGATTTGTTTTAATATAATTATTTTGTTTACCTACAGAATAAAATGAAACCTACGATCATAATTATGATATTTTTAATTATATTAATTGGTACCCATTATAATTAATAGGTACCTAGCACTATTACTAGGGTGATCACAAGCCCTGTAAAGTGCTCGACACGTCGGGATGTAGTTGAATTGTTTATTTTTATCCTGTTAGTTTCTGTATGTTATTTTCTTTATAATTCATTGCTTTTTTATTATAGGTATTGAGCTTTCTAACGTGTATTGTTTGTTCATTTATCAGTAGGTATATCCCATGAGTTTAGATTTTTTTTTATGATAAATGAATGCAATCTGAATTGCATTGAATCTGGCCATGCTCAGTGTAGGGTTCCGTAGTTGTTCAACAGCTATGTTGATTATTT
Organism: Thaumatotibia leucotreta; assembly: GCA_025490895.1. NCBI lineage: Eukaryota > Metazoa > Arthropoda > Insecta > Lepidoptera > Tortricidae > Thaumatotibia > Thaumatotibia leucotreta. The sequence goes on along the minus strand of JALPQI010013581.1, from coordinate 19,095 downwards.
TTGAAACAGTTTTGTTTTAAAATATTCTATTATCCCACTATTCATGATTGTTTTCATTGGACACACGGATCAAAAGTTAGAGAATGGGGGCGGGGGGCACTACTGTTTGAAGAATTTTAATAATTTTTCAAATAACTGTTGATACACCATTGGATTACGAGTACAGCAAAATAAAGAATCATCCCCAATTAACGAGTAGGGTAGGTACATACCAGAAAATATACGTATTTTTTGTATATTTTATTCTACCACTTTGTCGGTGTGATTAATAGGTATAACTGTACCAAACTGCAGATTTCTAGTAGTACCTACTAACGGCTAGTGAGCTATGCTGCGGATAGACAGGCGGGCATGGCGAAACTTTAAGGGTTCCTTGTTTAATACGGAACCCCAAAAATGGATACCTATGTGAAATTTAAAAGTAATTGTTTAAATCTTCTTTTTACTAATAATTATACAGAATATTATTGACATATCAGCCAACTCAGATTTCAGAAAAGTACTTCAACTGTATACTAGTTAAGTAAAAATCAATGACTTTTGGAGAACGAAAAAATAAAATAATTAAAAAATTAAAAAACACGACTGCCGTTTTAAGCGAACTGAAAAGTAACAAATAATTCAGGTTAATTCTTGTCAACGTATCTACATAATTATAGGCGCTTGTCTTATTACTTACAATATTTTGTTTCCATTGCAGTCGGGGAACCTCCTTATATTAATATTTTCCGTAATGAAAGGTTCCCCGACTGCAATCGAAACAAAATATTGTAAGTAATAAGACAAGCGCCTATAATTATGTAGATACGTTGACAAGAATTAACCTGAATTATTTGTTACTTTTCAGTTCGCTTAAAACGGCAGTCGTGTTTTTTAATTTTTTAATTATTTTATTTATTTGAAACCTTTTAGTGAATCTGGAGAATCCTTAAAGTTGGATAGAATTTCAAAAACTGATTTCACAGAGTGCTGAAGCTTCGCTCTGGGGCCCAAGGAGTTCCCATCCCGCTAATTTTGGGCGAAGCCGAAGGGCACGCCACGTGAGGGCTGGAACATTACTGGAATCAATCTACGTTGAGCGATTCCAAAGAGCGAGCTTCAGGGTGGGAGGCCGAAAACTGAGCTCGCGGAGGCCCGGACCTTCACTTCGAGGGCCCAAGCATGTTGCTTGCAAATTTAACGCGGCCGAAGGCCGAGCTACGAGAAAATTGAACAGGCTTCTTCAAATACCCCGGCTTCTAAAAAACCCACATCCGCGTAGGGCCGAAGGCACGACGAGCGAGCCCACATGGTACAACCGTCCCTCTTAATTGATTTAATAATGGAACCGGAGGGCCCAACGTGCAACGGTTCGCTTCGAACTCCAACGGAGACTTAAAGCCGAGCTCCGCGTAGAGACGCGGCCAACCCGTACGGCCAAAAGCGGCACTCAGAGGCGCGCCAGTTCGCAAGGCTGAAGACCGAGCCGCCAACCCCAGGAATAGGTACCACGTCAGCCGATGGAATAGTGTAACGTTAAATGGATCTGACGATCCTTTCGACAACCTGCAAAGGCCGTAGGACGTACTCCGCGTAGGGTCGAAGGCCCGAATCGTTCTTCAGAGAGGCGCTGGTTTGCGAGGCCAAAAGCCGAGCCTCCGGCCCGGACCACCGTAGCCAGAGGCACAGACTTTTACTTAGAGGGCCCAAGTGTCACTTGGAAGATATTTAAAGCAAGGCCGAAGAAGGGCCGAAGGCCTAGAGCGTAATTATCGGGGTGTTTCAAGCGCGAGCCCGATGATCGGAGGCCCGACAAGCGAGCCCAAGCGGTACAAACGTCCTTCTTAACTGCCTTAACAATCGAAGCCAGAGCCCAGCGCTACCACTACGTGATGGAATAGTGTAACATGAAAGCAAATCTGAGATCCGTAGACCCGACGATCGTTTCCACAACCTGCGACGGCTGTAAACCGAGCTCCGCGTAGGGCCCTAAAGGCCCGAACTGTCCCCTAAAGGGGCGCCGGCTTGCAAGGCCGAAGGCCAAGCTTCTCCCAGCGCTCCTTCGCTATACAATTGAAAAGTGTAGCATTAAAACGAATCTCAGAGCTGCGGGTCCGAAAAATCATTTCGAGAAAATGCGGAGGCTGAAAGCCGTGATCCGCGTAGGGGTGAAGTCCTGAACTGGAGCGAGGCCACCCAGCGCGCTTGCCTGCGAGCTGCGTCAGACTCAAGTTTTCAGGCAAACCTACCTTCATTCATACCAACTTCCCTGCGAAAATTTTAAGGCCAAACCCGTCCAACCCTGATCTCATCAAAAGCCAACGGCAGTACGGTCAAAACCTTGCCCCCCCCGTTTAGTGTTCCTCTCCAGCACCAATAACACCATATGTCTGACTAAGCTCGTTTTCTAGTGAAGTTGTTGTACCTATCAATACTATCATGAAGGCTAAAAACTGTAGGCTCATATTTTGGATGAAAAACACCGGCCCACATTAAATGTCATGTAAGTGTTAAGATATTTCAAATTTTACATTTTATTCGCATGTTACAACACGTATAGCAATTTTGTTTGACCACAATTGCTATTGTGATTGTATTTTAGGGACATTCCTCTGATCTGAGAATCATATCTTACGTTATTTTTTGATATTGTATTCTGGTCATTTTCCGCAACGCTGGCCCAATACTTGTTAGAAACTTCTCATACACGATACGACAGACACTCTTTTGATACGAGATCGACTGTTTGAGCTATCATTTTCAGATTATTGAGCTATTTCTTATTAATTACTTTCGAATTTACTTTCTTATAACCGTTACTTTCGAACGGTTGGGACAGCTGAGACAGCTGTGGCAGCTTTTGATAGTCATGTCATCATCAAACGTAATATGACAACTGCACTTGCCTAGGAATTATTATTGGATCCAATGTATAAAATTGTTCAGATTCTATGGGAAATTACTTAATATCAACACTGAAAAAAAAATATCGCCCGAAAGTCTATTTTGTATCGAAATAATGAAGTGAACTTAAACTTTGAACTTTGAACGGTACTGCATATCAAACGATATCGTATATCGTATATAAGTTTTATTTGAAAAACTCATCGGTTACGAGCCGGGGATTGAACCCACTACCGCTGCGTAGCAGCCGTGCGATTTACCCCTTGACCACAAGCGCGTACGTGCAGTGTATCTGTTTCATACATACTCGGCGTTCAAGAAGATGTGTCAACGGTGACAGTCCTGTCACGGCTTAGACATTGAAGAAAAACTTCAATAGTGCGATGTAGAACATTTGGAATTTTCTCTTCAAACATATACTTAAACATATAACTTGTATATATATTTACAATCTGCATACAAAATGCTTTAATTTGATACCCAAATCATAGCATTTAGATGACATGTTATTCTTTGCGCTTTAATTGTATTTTAATGAATCTGGCTTTTCTAGAATAAGTTACAAACATATAAGTTATATACATGTTCATAATCGTGGTTTGAAGCTCTTCATTTTGATACCAAACACCATAGATTTCTTTCATGTTTATTTTTTTTGGTTAGATAATATTGATTTTTTAGGCCGCCATATTGACTTTAACGTGACGTCACATATCCTATGTTACCCGCGACGTCACGAGGATTCTAATGACACCTTACACTATTAAAAACGGTTAAGTGGTCACGAAGATCTGCGCGTTTAAAGAAAATATGAAACATACATAGGGGCTGAACACATATACTCTCCTTTTGGCAGTCGTGTAAAAAGCAATGAATGTTTAACGAATTACTTATGTACTTGTATAATATATTAAACTGTTAGTTTTTAGGCTATCATGATCATTTATACTATTAGTATCAATTAAAACGGGATTTTTACCACGCTGCATTAATTGCAAATATTGAGCACCAGATATTTCGGCACTGTTGCAAATATTACCATCTTCACGGCGTAACACAATAATGACATATCCGGGTTTAAGTCATACTAATAGTATAAGTTACTTATCTTTAATTTTATTAAGTATAACTACAGCGCATTGCGCAGGTAATGAATAATAAATTTACCGGTTTAGACGCAACAATAAAACATTACAAACGAGGTCGAAACTTTTATGAAGACTCGACCGCCTTAACTCAAAGTTTATTCCTCCCGTAGTTTCAAGCCAAACGGACGCTAATATGGATAAGTGTAAAGGCGAATATTGCTTGATAACAATATCCGGCTTTGCTCCCAGAACACCTTTATCTGTATTTCAGATGTAATTTAAGGGTTGCCCCACAACGCCCCGGTTGCCTAAATATTCCAGACTATTCTCACTTTTTAGCACGTGTGTGTAGCCCTTAAGGTAGCGTTTGTTGTACTGTATTTGTCAGTTTCCGTAGCCTAGTTGGTAGTGACCGACTGACCGTGTCTACGAAGCTGGAGGTTCCGGGATCGAATCCCGACGAGAGCATTATTGTGTATTTATTTCTCACAAAAATTTGTTCCTTGGTCATGGTTGTCAATGTATTTAAGTATATCTATCAATTATATACACCGTGTTTTTTTTTTATTTCCGTTAATTTTAAGGGACGGTTCTCCAGGTTAAATCGAGCTACTTTCGCTAAGAAACTAGTGTCTTAACAATTAGGGTTTTTGAGTTATTACAAAAATAAGTTTGTCAGTTAACACGGTGTTTAACGTTCTTACCATCTTTTTTTTCGTTTTTTCGTACATAAAGAGGTTTACATTGACAATAATTCACCGTAAGAAGGTTAATGACGTAAGTATGTTTGATATTATCAATTTTTCGTTTTACATAATATATGTCACATAAATGTCATAATTAGAAACAATTGGTCTTAGAAAATGCTACGGTTTTATGATCCTCCCGGATAAATTAAGAAAAAGTGAAAAAAAAATTTTTTTTCCAATTTTTTTAAAAGTGATGCACCAGGTTGCTTCTATCAACCTACCAAGTAACCTGACGAATTTAACGGAAATCAAAAAGAACACGGTGTATATCATCGCTTGGTACCCACATCACAAGCCTTAATTAAGCTTACCGTAGGACTATGTCGATTTGTGTAAGTTGTCACAGGATATATAAATTGATGCAAAGGCTGTTCATCGCGGTACAGCGAGGCAGCGCGGCTAGTGTGATGGGCACCTTTGCATCGGAAAGATCGCGGGTCGAGTAACGCGGGGTCGTTTTAGCTATTATTATGTTTAAGTGTGTTCATGTAATTTTTATGTATTTATATGTGTGTAGATTTAGGCTTAGAATGTATTTTTTTTTTATCAGCCTGGTTTATTGTCCCACTGCTAGGCAAAGGCCTCCCCTCTTTTCCTCCATTCGACCCGGTCGTCACATTTCTCCCGCCAATTCGGAAAAAATGCGTCCAGGTCGTCCCGCCATCTCCTTCTCGGTCCGCCAATGCCCCGGCCAGCACCATCGAAGGTTTCCCGTGGGTCCCAGTCTGAAACCATTTGGATTATTTTATTTCTTTAGTGTTTAAGTTGTACCTACTGTTTCACTGCTCCTTGTAGCCATGTTTTTAAAATAATTTGAATATATTTGCTTTCATAAATACATACGACTTGAAACTTTTGCTCTTGTATGGAATAGGTACCTACATGTTTGAAGGCTTATCATGATTCTATCCCCGCCAACTTCCTGGCCCTCACGTAAACAAGTTTGTAATATGATCATTGTTTCCTCTCGCGCCCTTCATTTGAATATGCCCTTTATTCCGTTCGATCAGAAATGCTCCCTTACTCGATGTCTAAACAACCGTTTCTGGGTATTTGGTAACAACCGGTTCCAGGAATGGTGAATTTCGGGAATATAAATTAAAACGCCACGTGTTACAAATGTTTGATTATTATAAAGAAGCGGAAATGATATTCGAAGTGTGTAATGTTTTAATTTTTGTTTTTGGTAAACAATATTAACTTTGCGGGACAGTGTAGGCGTTCCCGATGTACGCTTGACACATTGAGCGCGTGGAACTCCCGAGGGGAGTTCTCTGTGGGAGTAATACGTAGCCATCGTTACACTTTCATTGCCAACGAGTGCTACGCGCTACGCTCGTAGCCGATCCCGTGATTTTTCCGCTTTGTAGCGAAAATGGACCTTCCACAGAGAACTCCCCTCGGGAGTTCCCCGCGCTCAATGTGTTAATTGAAAGTAATGTCCGTCAAAATGTTAAGTAATCATAATTTTATATATTTTATTATGTCGCGATAAAAAAGTTCAGTTGTGGGATGTGCGACTTTTCTTGTAGCATACATTTGACGTTTCAGTCTTTCTATCTAAGCAATGACTGGTGGAACGACCGCACACTACTGGGAACTTTGTAACGAGCGCTCCAACCATAAAACCATCTAAATAACTATAGTCCAAACGTTTCCAACAATGTTCTAATAGTAAATCGAATATTTCCGATTAGATGGACGTAATTGTTGTGTTGATTGTCCTATTCATAGGCCAAAGATTAATAACATTTAAAACTTGGACAGAACCAAAAACAGATTAGAAGTGATGCTTAGTATTGAGTTGAAATTTTGGACTAATGGGCCGTGTGGTGACGGCAGTAAGAATACATTTGTCGCCACCCAACTCCTCCTGCGGGTGTCGTAAGAGTCGACTAAGGGATTGAAGTGTCACTGACTATCATTTGATAAAAGAATGATGATGGGAAGCAGCGTCATCATAGTGGACACATTACTGCGATCGCCAATCCGCTTGTCCAGCGCGGCTATTATGGGCATTTACCTCCTAATGCGCCTATATGCATAGTTGATAGGAGAGGCCTACGTCCAGCAGTGGACTATCGTAGGCTGATGATGATGATCGGAATATAGTTTGGTTGTTTTACGGTACTGCTCTTTCTAACTTAAGGCCGGATGTATTAAACCGTAGAGTTTGTTTATGGGGTAAATCTACCTTCATTAGGTACCCGCAACGGTCGTTGCACTTTCGATTCATGGAATACAACTTGAGTTCAAGTGAACTGTTTGCAGCCTGCCGGCCTTTTCCACGCCTGCGGCTCTCATGCAATATTAATAGCAGGCTATCTCTCCTACCAATGCACTGGGCGATACAACCATTTCGCATTTATGGACCAGAATACGTCTGACCTATTGTTAGGATTGCTAATGCTGCATTGGGCGATCAAATTATATTGGACAGTTGCAATTGGAGTTCAAAATGTTTTTGAATGGATAGACAGCGCTGAGATGCTAATGCTTCGGGTTCGCTTGGGTTAGCACAGAGATATTCGAATTGCTCATGCTATCAGTAATTTAAGTTAGAACCATAGACCCGTGGTAAATGCTTGAAATTTGAGTTCAAACTACGGTGGTTTGATGCAAGTCGTTTGTGGGAAGAGAATTGTTGCAGACCAGCTCGCTCTGTGAACAAATACTAAATCATAGGAAAATGGGTTAAGCAAAGTTTTTAGACGTTTAACATTCTGAATCATTAAGTTAAAGCACGGAATATAATTATATGTATAAACTATATAATGCAGTAGGTACGCGTATTCATTAACTATATCGTGGATTGAGCACAAGATTGTGCCAACAATCAGTTTTAATAGTCAATGTGCATTTTATTTCATTCTTATGATGTACTATTGTCTTTTTCGGTCACTTAAACAGCTTCCTGACGTAGAGAATAATAGTAATTTTACTATGCATCCATTCCATCCATACTATGCATGCATTTACATTTAAAATGCCCCCAAACAAAATTGTTCAGTTGTGCCAAGATGACATAGCGTTTTTCCTAACACCGCCCATATTTCGGCGCAACATCTTTGACAAATGTTTATAGAATGTAGCCAATCAAAGCTTTGATGGACCTATCACAACTATTTTTAAACGGCGGTTTAAGTTTTTATTGGTTGACATTGAAATTCCTTGCCGTGATTCATTGAAGAGGGGGTGACACTTGTCAACTAAAATTGAGGACCGTTTTTGAAAACCAATTTAGTAAGGCGTGCGGCTTCCATGTTTTATTTGTTCGTAGGGTAGAATGTAATACTGGTTTAAGTCTGTTAAAGACACTTTCTCCTATTTGAATCGAAAGAGCTGAAAGATTTTGAGTGGAATCCATATAAAAAATACCTCTGTTACCTACAAAAAAAAGTGTACAACTTTGAAAAATATGGCTCTTATGAATGACTTTAATTAGTATCCAATCAAGTCTCATTTACGTAACAATTAAGTATTGTATGTTCATCGATCAAACTCATAGGAAATGTGAAATAGAGTGAAATGAAAAATACACCCTATTTGTCATCATCATCATCATCATAATTTCAGCCAAAAAACGTCCACTGCTACACATAGGCCTCCCCCAATGATCACTAATATGACCGGTTCTGCGCTGCTTGCCTGCAGCGGGTTCCCGCGACCTTGACTAAATCGTCGGACCATCTTCTGGGAGGTCTGCCCACACTGCGTCTTTCGGTACGTGGTCGCCAGTCCACCCTATTTTTAATTTCACTATAAATAAATATCTTGGGATATCTTACACAAATCAACCTAGTCCCACGGTAAGCTCAATTAAGGTTTGTGATGTGGCTACCAGGCGACGATATATACATATAATCGATAGATATATATGTATAGATACTTAAATACATAGATAGCCATGACCAAGGAACAAATATTTGTGATAAATAAATACACAAATAATGCCCTCGCCGGGATTCGAACCCGGAACCTCCAGCTTCGTAGGCAGGGTCACTACCAATTAGAATACGGAGGCTGACTGTATTTCACATTTCCTGTGAAAAGGCGGAAAACCAAAGAGGATGGAAATCCAGCTAAGCTACTCGATATCTCTGGCTACCACAGGGTATTCACGAATGTCCGAACAATTCGTCAATACCGACGTTCGTCGGGTTCCATGCAAATTTCTCACTCACTTGTATTCTACACCTAGTTTCATCCCAGGGGACTTTTTGCTAGCGTAGTTCGTGCTTTAACAAGTAGAACGACAGCATCCGTAGCTTACCTTATTCATAAACGTTTTCTAGCTTAACGAGCCTATCATCATCATCATCAGCCTATGTTAGTCCACTGCTGACGTAGGCTTCTCCTATTAACTATACGTATAGACGCATTAGGAGGTAAATGCTCATAATCGCCACGCTGGGCAAGCGGATTCACGATCGCAGTAATGTGTCCACTATGATGACGCTGCTGCCCATCATCAATCTTGTAGAATGGTCAGTGACACTTCAATCCCCTAGTCGACTCTTAACCCACAGGAGTTGGGGTGGTGACAAATATATTCTTACTTCTTAATTCTATAATTATCCCCTTATTCATAAAAGCCACCTAACTTAAGAAGCCGCTAAGTATTGTTTGTCCCTTTTACTTTCGTGGACATATTGATAAAACTGAAAGGGACAAACAATACTAAGCGGCTTGCTAAGTTAGCAGACGTATATCAATAAGGGGATATGTCATTACGCGCGACATGTTTCGTAGAGCCTATGTATCTTTTATCAAGCATTAAGCCCACGTTATACAGCGTGTTTTTCTTCATATGCTATAAATTTAAAGGAAGCTTATTTATGTCAAATATAATTAATCTTTCTAAGAAACTAGTGTTTTGACTCTTACTGTTATTGAGTTATTAAAAAAAAATAAGTTTAATCACTGAACATGTGTATTGCAACCTTTATTACATCCTGCTACTTATTTTCACATGTGCCGTCAGTCACCTGAGATTAACTTTTATTTTATTCTTGAGGTTTTCTCACACTTACAATTTCATTTATTATGTATGAAAACCAATAAAAAATCTTTTTTATAGAATTTACCAAAAGCCGATATACCAGACAACTTCTATTAATGTCCCAAGTAAGCTGTCTAATTTAACTCAAATCGAAACGAACACCCTGTATTATTTATATTTATTAATTTTAACAGACTTCAAAAAAAAAGGAGGAGGTTCTCAATTCGACTGGTTTTTTGTTGTTGTATATATGTTACACGATATCTTCGAGATCTGTGAACCCATTTAATTTTTTACTTTTGTCCCATTGGCACCAAGTTAATGTCTGATGATGGGATCTTGGAGAAATCGAGGGATCGTTTCAAATGTATGGCGTTTTTGGTAATTTTCATTCATTTACAAGAGTTTGCATTCAGAAAGTAGAATTTGCTGATAGAAAACCAATGATGGAAACCACAGAATGATAGGATATTGGAGAAATCGGTTTAAAGCTAGGTACTAGGGTTATTATTAGGACTTAATATGTTATTCAGTTGTCTAGTATCTACATACTTGCAGTGAATATTAAGTGGGTAGAATGTTAGAAATTCTTGTGGAATGCCACTGAACAGAGCCTAATTACCTGATTAGATTAACTGACGTTGCTAAGCAATAATGCTTAGAGCATTGATATATTGATTTCAATTTTCACGATTTCCACTTGTATTTTAACGTGTACAATACTGAAGATTCGGGCGTGACGTTATTGGTCACAGGTTCCAGGATAGTTAATAAATATTTCATTGTACAGTTTCTTGTTAAACATTTACCCCCTTATTAATAAACGTTTGTTAACTTAACAAGCCGGTAATAATTTTTTGTCCCTTTCGGTCTTAACAATGTGCCCATAAGAGCAAAAGGGACAAACAATTATTAGCGGCTTGTTAAGTTAACAAACTTATTTGAATAAAGGGGATCAATTATTAAAATAAAAATTTCAATTAATAAACTAATGCAGGTTAGCTCTAAAATAAAATATTTTAACAACAAACGTGTCTTAATCGCGTAATTTTACGTTTAATATTATCATGGCGTTTTGAGCATGACGTTACAACTATCAAAATACTTAGTATTAAACGTAAATTTACGTTATCAATTGTCTCTCTCTCTTAGATTAATTATTTTAAGTTATAAGCGTACTCGTATTTTGTCAAATTGAAATGCATGTTGAGTTTGCCTACAATTGGTTGAATACTCTAGCAATTGTATTTTATATCAATGTTAATTTATGAATGTTCTGGTATTGCACCTGTTGGCAAACCTTAAATAAATAAAAAAAATATGAGTGATAATCGCAAAAGTTTATAAATCAATATAATATTCTTAAACAAAATGTTGGAATTCCTATAAAATCGTTAATAAATCGTCACTATTACAGTTGTATATCAGTTGTAAGTAAGACAAAATGATATTTTTATGTACCTACTGATGAAAAAGTTACTAAACGTAACTTTAAAAGAGTTAAAGAACGCTTGAAATCTTGAAAAGGAAATCGTCAAAGCTCTATATTGCCTAGCTAATGTATCGGCCACGAAATCAGCGTCTCAACCGCTCATAAAAAATACGGGTGAGAAATATTTACTGACTGTAATTCACTCTCATATTGTATTGTGTCACTTTTTCGTTTAATTTTACGTCTGTATGCTCAGATTACCTTATCATATCTTATCGATACAATTGTGAGCGTTAGGTATAGTAAAACTATTCCACTTTATCACTTGCCATAAGCGCACTTAAAAAGGCATGTAATTAGGCAAGCCAATGCTGTCCTAGTTCATAATTATACAGGGTGATTACGAGGACGTGATCCCAATTGTGAAAAACATGTTAAGATGGTCTTTCAGAATAAGGTTTCTCATGGAATAAATATGAATATCACGAAAAAAAATTGCTGATTTCATACCGACCGGTGCGAAAGTGCTCATAACTTCCAGTTTCGTGTCATAGTTATGTAAACACATTTGCAGAGGACTTAGTATGGAGAAATGTACCTATACATACGAAGGAACTCGAATTTAACTAGTCTTAAAAAAAGTACGTTTGTTCATAATAATATAGGTCCGTTGGGAAACATTGTTCAGAAAGACCATCTTAACACTTTTTTCACAGGTTGGGATCACGACCCCGTAATCATCCTGTATATCCACCGGGCAACGTGATATTTATGACAAGAAATGTACATAATTTAAAAAATATCCAAAAACCTCTTTAATACGATTCATTTACTTTAGATTCGGCTCAGCATGAACACGGTTTTGTGACTTGAAACAAACTTTCTGAAATATATACCTTTGATACCTTTGTGATAACTATGACTAATTTACATTTATGTTGTTTTCAGTCACTTTTTTTTAAATTTATGAAGGAAATATTTTCACATTCTTCTGCCACAAGCTTAGCCGTGTGGTGACGGCAGTAAGAATACATTTGTCACCACCAACTCCTCCTGCGGGTGTCGTAAGAGTCGACTAAGGGGTTGAAGTGTCACTGACCATTATTTGATAAAAGATGGATGATGAGCAACAGCGTCATCATAGTGGACACATTACTGCGATCGCCAATCTACGCGCCCAGCGTGGCGATTATGGGCATTTACCTCCTAATGCGTCTATACGCATAGTTAATAGGAGAGGCCTACGTCCAGAAGTGGACTATCATAGGCCGATGAAGTGAAGTGAAGGAGAGCAGAGCTTGCACAAAATTATGAATTAATTCATATACTTACGGATGAAGATTACGAGTACCTACTTAAAAAAATATCTATAAATTACATCAAATAGTGTCTTCAAATTATGTGGTAAAGAACAAAAATCTATTAAATTATGCTACTTAAATTAAGCAAACATACATGTAGTACATGTTTTTGGTTGGCCCATTGAAGAAAATGCTTATCATCAGTAAAATGCATGTAAGTAGCATAATTTTCCATAAAACCAGCTTCACTCAGGCGACCGTAACCATGGCAATACAGACAAAAATTTGACTCACCCATAAATATTCCCGAAATCAAAGAAAGCATGAAATCACTGCTTTTCCTGGCCCCTTCAGAAAGAGTACGAGCGACGTATGAGTACATGTTTTATGCATTACGTACTGTTTGCTTCTAAACGGCGGCTGAAGGATCCGAAATTAAATTTGGCATGCAAACGTCATAAGCCGTTTATCCTCGAGTGATAGTCTTCCAGGCAGTAAACTGTGCTTGTGATGTGCAATTTTGTAGTTGAGTTGTTGCGTAAGAAAATAAAATTTGATAAAACTGTTCAGAAATAACACAACGTATTGATTTAAACTTTCACGATAATCACTCATATTTTAAAGACAAACGGGTCTTAATCACGTAAACTTACATTTAATGAAACCCTGACGTTTTGGGCATGACGTTACACCCGTGAGTCTGCCCGTTTGTCTTTAAAATATGATTAATACAATGTTTCACAAATACAAATATTGTGGAAAGAGCTAAATATTTTAATGTCTGTAATAGACTAATCATATGCCTTAATTTTACTGTGTTATGGAATAACAAACTAAGCGACAAAATCGAAAAAAGGGTTCTTAATGCAGTTCGAGTATCGGTATAAAAATGTACTTTTAATCCGTCGTTACTTAATTATCTTGAATTTCACGATCTTCTCACTCAGTTTCGCTTCAAAAATTGAACCATGCGCCAAATATGCGGCTTAGAACGTTGCTTGCTACCCAATACGAATTATTCGGAACAACATTTATTAGGTACCTTCTTTTATATGTCAATAAAAAGTGTCAGTTGTTTTTTTTTTCGTATAAATGTAAATTTTAACACATTTATAAGGAGGGATGCCTTTCTCACATCAATTCACATAATAAAATCCTTTTCTATTATTAATGAACAAAAATATCTCTTTACAAAATATTATTCGAAATACGTCTGTCTATAATATTAGAAAGATATCTTTGAAAGATAACGTGTCTGGCTTGGTAAAATATGGCAGCGATGTGAATATTGGATAAGACTATATCAGATATTTACATGAGCTGCTTTTCAGTATGCACTTTTAAAAGTTTTACCAGACATCTTTATAAAGTATTGGACTTTTATATTTATTGCGCTAACTGTGAGCGTTTCAGTAAGGCGCGCCACTTTGTTGCTTACCTGAGGAATCTAATCATAAGGGCTTACAAGGTCCAACAAAGTGGAACGTTTTTCCTAAGCCGCTCACAATTAGTCGCAGTTTCTAAATGAGCAGGCATCTTTCGAGCATAAAAAAATAAAGTATTCTCGCATATATTCATAAGCATAAGTACCTACACATTTAAATATTAGATGTTATATACCAAAGAAAAAATATTGAAGTTTACCAACCCCGGAGGTGCGATTTGAACATTTTGAACCTAAGTCCTCAGCTTTCGCGACTGATGCCTAAACCACTCAGCTACTCTACCTCCAGCTCCGAGAGACTTACCCTCTTAGGTATTCATAAACGACTTCTAACTTAACAAGCCGCTAATAATTCTTTGTCCCTTTCTGTCTTAACAATGTGTCAATAAGAGCAAAAGGGACAAACAATTATTAGCGGCTTATTAAGTTAGCAAACGTTTATGAATAAAGGGGTTAGGCATCAGCCGCTAAAGTTGATGACGTGGGTTTAAATCCCATCTCCGGCGTTGGTAAACTTCGGTATTTTTTCTTTGGTATATGATAATATATCTAATTTCAAAAATCTGGCCAAGAGCATGTCGGATCACGCTCAGTGTAGGGTGCCGTAGTTATTCAAAAACGGCTGGGCCGATTATGTTCGAAATTGTTTTATTTTAAAGTATTCTATCAGCTCACTATTCATGTTTTTTTTCCATATTTTTTGGACCTACGGATCATAAGTTAGAGGCGGGAGACACGATTTTTTTTCTTCTGGAGCAATTATCTCCGAAAACATTGACTTTAGAAAAAAACTTTTCTTAAGACTCTTATTCTTTTAGAAAACCTATTCAACGACACCCCACACAATAGTTTTACAGCAAATAAAAAAAAATATCCTCACTTCACCAATTGGGGAGGTACCGTAGCGTAGGTAGACGGAAAGACGGACAGACGGACATGGCGAAACTATAAAGGTTCCGTTTTGACGGCAATGACGGCAATTTCAAAAATGTAGGCGCGAATACTTGGTTCTTCGAAGAAAATTTGAATTTGCCACCTTTACTGACAGCGGTGGTTAGAGAGTGTAGGTGATAAAAAGTATAAACAGACAAAAAGCATGTCCCCAAATAATATCGAAAAAAATTGAACCCAAAAATGTCCGCCATTAATCCCCGTAAATTACAGTCGCAGTCGGGGAATAAATCGTTGATGCGCCAAAGCCCGCTCCAATACGTTAAAGATAACCGAACGAATAATCGAGCCGCAGTGTACGGTGCCCTTACAGTAGAGTAGGAGAGTGGACTGTTTGTTTTACTGCTTTTTTCTTTTCTTATTAACATGTTTGTTGAAGAAGAGTAGCGTGATAGAATTAAGGAATAATCACCAAATGAAAAATTTACAAACCGACTTTGACCAATTTCTCGACATCACATCACCAAGGGCGCAATTTTCGAATTTCACCAGTGACTTATTCTTATCGAAAACAAGTGATTTCCTTTGAGTTCGTATTTTTGAAATGTCATCGGTGACTAGAATTGTCATACCTATGATATCACATTCCGAGTGCCCCCACCAACTCGATTTGAAATCACCGTGTAACTATTTTTGACAGTTGACTTAGTGACCAGTTTGATCTGCCATCTTTCAACACTTGAGTTTGCTTTTCAAATGACATTGATATTCCGTTCTGCGTTCGAACGCTTTGACAGAACCTAATATGAGTTATAGGTAGTATGAAAAATAAAAACCGATAGGTACTAAGGGCAACACTACTACATCTGCGCAAAAAGGAACGTAACAGGATAATTGTCTATGACTGACATTGTACAATTTCTGCCTGTTGGTAAAGAACATGTGAGAATCAAAAATACGGCATTTGGGAAACAGTGACATCAAATCTCAGGTGATAATTTTAGTCACCAGTGATCACAATATCATCGGTGAAATACGGAACCATCACAAAGTTATACCAGTTCGATTTAAAAAAAATGTTCCTGGAGATATTATATAAAATAATATAAATAAAAACAAAACAGTAAAATTGAGAACGTCCTCATTTTTTTAAGTCTGTTATAAGTCAGAATGGACAGCCAAATAAATAAAGACAAAAAACCCTCGCCGGGATTCGAACGCGGAACCTCCTTCGCAGGCAGGGTCACTACCAAATAAGCTACGGAGACTAAGGTCCTCTGTTGTATTGTTTCCTGTCTCCACACTGTGCCGGCGGCAGCGCGGACATTTGCATTTATAAATGATTCATGCGAGTCGCGTCCGGTCTGCAGAGAAAACATTACGCTTCATCGTTTGTTCGCAAATTTTGACGATTGCTGGCCGCTGTTAGGACGTGGCGGGTTGATAAGCGGTTACAACCACATTTTAAGATCCCGTATCCAAAGGGCAAATTCACAGAATTAGATTTGGATAGAAGAAACAAGTTCATTCATTTGCATGGCGGCCGAGCGTGTCAGATTTTGTACTGAAGTTGTTACTTGCCTATGATTTTAAATATGTCTCAGGCCCTTGAGTATTCATATTTTTTTTGTGTTGTTGCAATTAATATTACTTAAGGAGGCATTATTAATGTTTTTGTTCACTTCAACTTACAAAATTTGACACCCGAAAGCTGCAAGCTGCAATTAAAGACAACTCAGTGGATTTCGCTAAGTTCATTTGACATGCTAAGTAAATACGTTTGTTTGATCTATGGTATATATGACATCTGTGGGCAAATTACTAAAGCCTATTACTAAGGCTCCGCCGTGTGTCTGTCTGTTAAGGTGCATGCAGACCAAAAGAGCATTCGCTATTCTATCCCCCACTCTACGAAATCAACGAATAACGTTTCGTGTAACAATCGAATTTCGTTGAGTAGGGGGATATAACAGCGAATGCTCTTTTGGTCTGCATGCACCTTTAGCAGGCAACGGCTCGTGAACCGTGATAGATTACGTGTAGTATTTCTATTGCGGGTATAACAACAAATACTAAAAGTAGAATTAAAGAGATTACGATTATGTACAGTCGAGTGCATTAATATATAGACACATTTGTAAGCGATTAGTATGGAGAAGTGTATATATTTATGCCCTTGACTGTACGATTAGGAAAAATGGAACATTTCTTTCACGCGAAAATATTTTTTTATTTAAGTTTCATGGAGCGTTGGCTAATTTGCACGACCTGTCCGATAGCACTAAAAAAAAAATACCACGTAACTGAACGGAGTATAATATATAGGTATTTTTAGTACAGATGGTGCCTTTTTTAGGCTCTAGTGCAAGAAGTGTGTCATTTTACGTCAGGTTTAAAACTTTGGAGGGCCATCTGCACTAAAAAACGTCGTACGAGACACGTGCAAAAATGTTTTTAGTACAGTTGGTGTATTTTTTAGGCTCTAGTGCGAGAAGTGTGTCATTTTACGTCAGGTTAGAAACTTCGGAGGGCCATCTATACTAAAAAACGTCGTACGAGACACGTGCAAAAACGAAATTTGTAACTCGTGTCGATTTAAAATACTCCCTATCGGTCGTGTTTTAAAACATCGCAACTCGTTTCGAATTTCATGTTTTTCGCACTTTTGTCGTAATGTACTATTTTTTTTTATTTATTTCAATAATCACTGTATAATTGTATCTACATAATAAACTTTACCTGCTTTCTTTAAGTAACATCCATGATAAAATTATAGCAAAAAATCATGATGATCCGCCAATTCCTATGACCGGAGCAGCGGCCTCAAACAAACAGATCCCAATGTGTTTCCGCCAACGCGCAAACTAAAATATTGTGCTAGTCCCGATAACACGAGTTGCGGACTTCATAATGATTCCAATAATAGATAATGTTTCCCAACAATGGAAAGGTCCACGCGTTCCGCGAAGGGTATACGATTTACAATTTAATCCAAAATGCAGAATACGCAGATCCGTAGGTCACACTGAAAGTTCCGGGAATCCAGGAAACTGTATCAATTGGGTAAAAATTATTTTCGTTGTCTTGTTTCATACCACTCTGTCACACTTTTAGTTGCTGTTTCGACTCAGTATATATAAAAAAATCCGGTGTACTTGTATTTCATATTCACGCTAGCCCATTTCTCGAAAATTTTCAGTTTTTGGATAGGTATTTGTATGTATGTAAGGTTTGGGTGGTTCATTGTGACTTTAGATTATTTAAGAAAAAATGTTTATGTCATGTATACCTACTTGCTTAGAAAATGTACTCTCTTTATTTTTAAATGTCAATATTACACATGGTGTATACATAGCACCATCTGCACTATGTGACTCTAACACTATTCAATGCTGATTTTGAGTTACTTTAAAATAAAATAAATAATGAGAAATCCACTTCTGATGATTTTCATTTATCTATTAATATAATATCTCCATAATATTTTCTTCGGTTACCGCTATACCTAATAATTCATGAAATAAAACTATGTTAATGGATTAATTATTGAGCTTAGTTACCGTGGCCGATACGTGTAAGATGTCCCAAGATATTTATTTACCTATTTATGTCGCAAACATTATTTAATTTAATGACATACATATAAGTTATGTAAGTGTCAGCCATTTCCTAAACTATGACAGTACGAGTAATCCCAGTAAGTAACTAATTGGGTAACAAATAAATGTCTCTTTATTTTTGATAGATGAAATTAGATAAACGTCATTGCAATAGGATAAACAACTAAAAAGACAAAACATACTTTTTACTACAAATGGTGCCTTTTTTAGGCGCTAGTGCGAGAAGTGGCTCATTTTACGTCAGGCCCAAAACTTCGGAGGGCCATCTGTTCTAAAAAACGTACGAGACACGTGCAAAAATGCTTTTTGACGAATGTTCATGTTTTTCGCACTTGTGTCGTTATGTACAATTGTTCCATTCGTTATCTCACCTAAAAAATCGTCATTTGGTGCCATATTACAACTGACGCTATATAATATGGCTTCCATAAAAAATATCCGTGTATGAAATCCTCTGTAAAAAAAACGTATAAAACATTTTGCTTTATCGTACAAAAAGTTTAAAACGGTTCTGCTGAACAATTTTCGAGCCCCTATTCTCTATCGAAATTTACTATAGAGCTTGGCCAAGGCAAATGCAATTTGCTGGTTTTTTTTCGATGTAATTTTCCATTCATCGTTCTGTTCATTTCATTCACTTGACGAGGGCGGGTGAACAAACTTTTTTTAAGATGGCTCGTTCGAT
>JALPQI010013580.1:0-35587 GCA_025490895.1 Thaumatotibia leucotreta | reverse complement strand
GGATTAGTGAAACCTACCGTTTTCTAGAAACGCCACCTGCGCAGAATTGCCAGAAATTCTTTAAACGACTTTATAAACACTCAACTTTTTTATGTAGTCACATTAATATTTATCATTCTCGTTTATTTTATACCAAAGCTAAACTTAATCTTGTCTTACGACTGTCGCGTTATTTTTTATGGTGCCTGGGATAACTTTTTATTCATGATTTCGTTAACCTTTCGAGCCCCCACGATATTAACGGGTCGAAATATTATCATAAAGATGTTTTAAAATTGGATTTTTATTATGAGGAAATCTAGACAGCGGGGTTTGAAGCAGAAGTAACTAAATAGTCTCAAACTCAAATCAAACATATTAATATTGTTGATAATGTTCATTACTATTATCGAGTCGCGAGACATGAACGCAGGCTCAGTGCTCTGACTGATAGAGAATGCACTTAGTATTAAGTTAATCGTGTTTTTATTGATTTCCGTTAAGGGAAGCTTATTCAGGTCAAAAATAATCAGTTTCTCTAAGAAACCAGTGTCTTAACTCTTACTGTTATTGAGTTATTAATAGTACATTGTGTATTTAGGGCGGTAAGTAAGAATTTGCGAACGAGTGTGAAAGTAAAGCCCAAGCCGAAGGCGCGGGCTTTACTTCACACGAGTTCATAATTCTTGTACCGCCCGTGGTACACACAATGTTTTTCATCACACGTGTGATGCAAAAAAGTAAATAAAACAATATATTTTCACAAAACTACTCTAAAATGGTCTAAATCAGGGATGACTTAATTTCATCATTTTCATAGAAGAAATCTCGGCGCGGCGCGCGGCGTGCGCCAGACCGCGCTAGTGCGACGTAATGTTGTATGAAAATCCTTAACGGCCTACTATGACGTAATGACGCACCTACGGCGCGCATCACCGCAGCGTATTGGCGCACTTACCGAACAGGTGTGATGAAAAAAAATAAGTTTAATGACTGAACAAGTGTATTGCAACCTTTATTACATCCTAATGCTACTTATTTTGATATGTCCCGTCGGCAGCAGTCAGTCGCCTGAGATCTTATTCTTAAGGTTCTCTCACACTTGCCATTACAATTATTATGTATGATAACGACCAAAAAATTTTTTTACAAAATTAACAAAAGCCGATATACCAGGCAACTTTTATTAATGTCCCAAGTAACCTGTTCAATTTAACAGAAATCAATAAAAACACGGTGTATATGTAGTTCGATCGCGCATAGGTATACATATTATAAACAAGTGCCTTCAAAAAAAGACTCGACGAAAATTAGAAATTAAGAGTCCACGGAAATAACATGTCCAGTGCTTAAAAAAATCAGGGCAAATTCACATTTTATTCTGTTAAAAGTAAGGTGGTTTTTTCTTTTGTAATTTGAATTGATTAGACATGTTCTTTCGGTGGACCCTTCAAATGTAGTGTTTTTATTTACTATAGGCAGATTTTAGAGCGCGAATTAAATGAAAAGGTTCATTAAGAAGGGTCGAAGACTTACAGAGGTAGCCAGGGGTTGTGAAAGCGTGGACAAATTAAATTTGCTATGAGATTAAAGCGTTTCCGTAGCGGGTAGAATGCTAATGAATTTTGAGTTGCAATTGTTTCATCCGCGTCAGAGGTCGGCAATCTGCAGCGTGCGAAGTTCATACTGCTCTATCGAGGTACGGTTGTAGTATTTTCAGTAAAAAAAAGTACAAATAGACTACATAACATACACGACTCAAACCAACATGAAAACAAGTGATTTCCGAATTATACATTGATTTAAACTCTCACGATTATCACTCATATTTTGTCGCAGTCAGACTGGCGACTACGGGTGTAACGTCATGCCCGAAACGTCAGGATAATATTTAACGTAGGTTCCCGATTATAGTCAAACAGCATATCCAACCACGGTCCAAAACAAAATCTTAAGTACCTACGTCATTTTAAGAAGGTTTTAAAAAAAAAGATTTTATTGATAAAGACAGGTGAAAGTACCTACTAGTACCTGTACCTACTAGGTAGGCACAGAATTAATTAAAACGTCACTATCTGAATTAGCCCTAGGGGGTAACATTGCCCACCCAAAAAATCCACCATGGCAAATTAATAATTGAATTAAAACAAGATTAGTTGCTTGACATCGTTTAGTTAAAATGTTAGATGCCATCTTTATATTTATTTAAGTAAATCAAAGCGGTTTTTTTCATGTGGGCAATTTTACCCCATAGGGCTAATGTAACCTGACTTTACCGGTACATAAATATGCGTAAATCAAATAATATATTGCTGCGTTAATCCAACACGAGATCAAAATGATGATCTTATTAACCAGTTAGTTGCATTGCCATCCATCCTGGATTTCAGCCGGATTTTCACACTGCAGAAATTGCAGAATTCAATTGTCTGGAACCGATGTGAGTCCAATTGGCAATTAAGTGCGTGAAATTACTAATAGTCATAAATTAGCTTTATGGCTATAATTGACGATAGCGCATTGCGATAAGTTTTAGTCGATACGTAATGCATTCTATCTCGCTCGCACTTACAAATTGGAGCGAGCGCGATGGCATGCTTGACGTATCGAGTAAAACCTAACGTTACCGATGATAGCAAAGTTATGCGGTGTTCGAACGATTTGTGTGGTAATTGAGTATCATGTATTGTTATTTAATTTACAGGTAGAATTATCGTTTAATATAATGACATAATTTTATAATTAGCATAGCCAAGCACGGTTATGCAGTTAGCGCTCTAGGCACGCTACCTCCCCAGCAGTCCTCACACTGAGACACATTTTTAGGGATCCGTAGTGAACTCGAGTTACGAATTTCCTTTTCGCAGATACTACACTGAAAGCAGTCGTAAGATACACATGCGAAAAGGAAACTCGTGTCGATTTATTCCCTTCGGTCGTGTTTTAATTTTATCGCCGCTTGTTCCGACCTTCATTTTTTCGCACCTGTATCATAATGTACCTACTATTTTAGGCCAATGCTCGCGGTGCATCAAGCGATCACAATAGCAGCGTTAGTTGCATTGTCATCTCCCCGAACGCAGCCGAATGGGCTCTGCACTGCGGGCCTCTATTCACTTTGGCTAGTGCGGTGTCAGCCTAATTATCTATGATGGACATGAAATTAGAAACCAGGAGGATACGCAATTTATCGCAGCTATGGATAATAACGCGTGATTGATTATATTTCGGAATTATTATAGCCCCGAATGTTGTGTTAATGTCTTTTTTAATAGGTACCAATGATTGACGTAGACTACCGATTAGTCATCATCATCGTGAAATATTCTGATTGGAACTCGGTCACCAACCTGTAATCTATGATTACACAGTACTTGCACATATAAATATAATCGACAACTAGATTACAAAGTATCATTCATCATCATTCATCATTATCAGCCTATGATAGTCCACTGCTGGACGTAGGCCTCTCCTATTAACTATGCGTATAGACGCATTAGGAGGTAAATGCCATAATCGCCACGCTGGGGCAAGCGGATTGGCGATCGCAGTAATGTGTCCAATATGATGACGCATGCTGCCCATCATGAATCTTTTTATCAAATAATGGTCAGTAACACTTCAATCCCTTAGTCGACTCTTACGACACCCGCAGGAGGAGTTGGGGTGGTGACAAATGTATGATTACAATACAAAGTATACCTACTCTGTACTGTGTTAAGTTTTCATTGTGGCCTTTATTAATCAATTCATTAACTGCGAACATCATTACTCATTCTCATTACAAAGTAATATTAATGGCGAAAACGTTCGATTGGCCACAACCCATGACTTCAACAAGGAATACCCTGCAGCCAGAAACCGGAACCGGTATTTTACAAAAACCTCGAAATGGCCCAATATTTTAAAATGTTTTATACTCTTTGTGTACTGCTCAATATTTTATGTAACTTACAATAGCATAATTTTTGATTATAAATTTTGATATTAATATTGAATAATATTACTGAGGAACGGTATCGTTCGTAATATGACTGTCCATATCATTTGACGTCTTTGGCATATGTTGTGGAACACGTTGCAGATATATTTTTACGTTATACCTAATACCTACTAATAAATTTCAATAATTATAACTAAAAATGTATGTGAACTCCAGGTAGGTTTTAAGTTGGCGATAAAACCAAGATTGTGTTCTAAAAGTGCGTGATTATAAAATATTTTGTTGCGTGATGCAAGATTTTAGGTTTCTTGACTTTTTTTTGTTTTCGATATAGTGTTTGTATAATTCCAGGGTGCTTAGACAAGTTGCTAATCGCTAACGCTTAATCGTCAATCGTAAACGAAAGGCAGCTGTCTTTATTGCACTAATATGAAAGAGTGACAGAGAGGAAAAACTACGATACGCTACTAAGCGTTAGCGATTGGCACCTTGGCTAAGCATCCAGGCCAGATATACACATTTCTACATTGTCTCATGTTCACTGGTAACGAAGTAACTGTCAGTCGCCAGTATAATGATCTGTGAGAATAAGAAGCTAGACGTGTGCTCGTGTAAGGCACTGGTCTCACCGCAAGCTACTAAGCTATGAACTATCGGCTATAAACACGAACAAAAGATACGCACTCTCGTTTAAATAAAAGAGACACGGGAGCGCGTATCTTTTGTTCGTGTTTATAGCCGATAGTTCATAGCTTAGCAGCTCGCGGTGAGACCAGTGCCTTAATACTGTTGTACTCGTATCGATGAACCAGTGACTTTTAGTGACAACTTGATAAGTAACTAATATACAGTTAAATGCATGTAGATATTATCAAACCGCTATTAGAAAGGGATTTGAAAGTACTGTTGACCCAACAGTGTATAAGTAAATCTAGGATATATTCATAGTTTACGTAAGTGCAAAGACTTGCAGACGATAGATTATTAATCACTCACTACAGTCACTACATCTTACAACTCTTTTTTTGGTAAATTTTGTGTCATTTGTTATGTCAACAGTACTTCCGAATCCCTTTCTGATTCCGGTTTGATAATACTAAACTGATGTATTAGGTAGTGTCATCATCCTCTATTATAATCTTTGCCCATATTTTTCAATCCTCTTTTTATATTTGTAATGTTTGCTCTACACAACGGTACTAGGCTAGGACGCATAATATATTATTATTTAATTTACGTACACTTCAGAACTTACGTACCATCTCGGGAAGGTTTAAATTTGAATACAGTTGTAGATAGGCGACCGTACATACATGTACAATATAAATATGTATAACTGTGTGAAGTACGCATGTGACGCATACTAAATTGTTTACAGGCCGAAAAAAGGGATCGCCGACATAGGTTGATATAATCGTGCAAACGTGCATGATATAAGGAAACTAGGTAGGTAATCCCGAGCCAGTCAATGCAAGGGTGGATTTTTTTGTTGATATTTATCCCAGGTAACAAAAATTATAACAATGTTCATATTTTAATGTTAAAACTTCATAAGAGTAGAGTGTATTTAGTAGCACCATATTTAAAAGAATAACTGTAGTGATTGCTACTGTGCTGCGACCATATATAACATGGATGTCTAATGCCGGCTCAAAAATGCCCCCAAACAAAATTGTTCAATTGTGCCAAGATGGGCAGGCGCTTTTCTTAACACCACGCGTATTTCGGCGCAACATCTTTGACAAATGTTCATAGAATATAACCAATCAAAACTTTGACGGACCAATCACAACTATATTTTCACTTCTCATGCTCTTAAAATGTTATTTTAGTCCCTGCATATCGGGACTAAAACTCTTTATTAATCTCTAGGGACTAAAGTAAAATTTTTTTAATTGACGTTGGAAACCCGTAAACAGCCACACACTCACGGTGTTCAAGAATAAAGGATAGTCGCCATTTTCAGTGCTTGTGTATGGACCACTTTTGTGCATGCCGTGGATACAACCTCTAAACTTTTTTTTAATTGACTTTGGAAACCCCTAAACAGCCATTTCTAGTGTTTATGATTTTTGAACGAACGGTTATTGACATTGAAAATAACCTCAAAATGTCAATCGTGAAAAAATATTAAGGAGAATCGATTTATTTTCTTGATATACATGTATATTAATACTTGTTTAATATATGATTAAGATTGAATCCAATTTATTACTTATTTTTTAATAACCAATTAGCTTCAAAATAGTTATGTAAGTAGTTAGCTCCAATTCGTTGGCTAAATATGCAAGTATTTAAAGCGTCATATTTCGAAAAAGGAATACAGATAAAAACTTAAACGCGGAACGAATTTGATTGCTTATTTTTTGTGTTTTTGTCCATAAGTAATATTGTTCAAATCGTAGTTATATAATTTACGATGTCACGTCATGCGATGAAGAAGTATTAACGCCTTACTCCAGAATGAAGAAGAATGCAAAAGAGGTGGTGCAAAATCTTTTGCCGCCGAAATCTAGTGTAATATATTCAAAAGCGTATCAAACTTTTATGGATTGGAAAACTGGAAAGCAAATTAGGTAGGTACCAACATCATTTATGGAAGGCGTATTTCTGACATATTTTGATGAAAAATCTAAGAAGCTTAAAACCATACTCCAACTAAACCATACCTATAACTTGAAAAAGTTTGCGAATTTATAGTAAAGTGGCCATGTTCCGAAGAAATCGGAAGTTTTGACATCGCAGGACATATATTTTTTTTGTTTCTTATTCGTTCTTTCTGTTAATTAATACTGAGATTATGTAGAATGTAGCTTTTTTCCTCGCATTCTAAGTGAAAAGTAGAGTGTTTAATTCGGGACTAAACAGCCATAATGACACTCGAACTACATCCACCCTCGCTACGCTCGGGTGGATAAATATCTCGTGTCATAATGGCCTGTTTT
This sequence comes from Thaumatotibia leucotreta, assembly GCA_025490895.1. Lineage (NCBI taxonomy): Eukaryota > Metazoa > Arthropoda > Insecta > Lepidoptera > Tortricidae > Thaumatotibia > Thaumatotibia leucotreta. Next base: position 28,717 of record JALPQI010013580.1, on the reverse strand, counting down.
AGTCCCTCGTTGAACAATCTACTATTAAATGGCGGTTTAAGTTTTTATAGGTTGACATTGAAATTCATTACCGTGATGCATTGAAGAGGGGGTGACACATTGTCAACTAAAATTCAGGACCGTTTTTTAAAAGCAATTTAGTATGGCGTGCGGCTTCTATGTTTTATTTGTTCGTAGTTACTGTGACTATAATGGACATGAAATATATTGTGCTAAATTTCTATATAATTATGATATGACGTATCCCTAATCCGAATTTAGTAAAAATAATTACTTAAAACATCGTGTTCCTGTCGACCTAGTCTTCAATCTGCAGGCCTAGGTAAGATGCCATTCTGCAATCCTATATAATAAGCTATACGTAATAAATGTATGAGAATGACAGATTCGTACGAAAAGTCACGTGACCATTTCCATAAATTATTATGATGGTCACGTGACTTATCCGCTTGTATACTATTGCCAGAGATCGGACAAATGTGCGTCATTGTTCCCAATAATATGGACATGACCTCAAAATTGATTAAATGAATAATTAAAGGAATAGTTTATTGAAATATGATTTTGAAGCTTTTAGGTGACTTTACAAAGGTTTTCATAGTTACAGGTGTCAAATAGTTAATTTTCTAAAAATGATTATATGACTAATTATTCATTCAACTTTGGAGTCATGTCCATATTATTGCGAACAATGACGCACATTTGTCCGATCCCTGACGATAAGCGATAAGTAATAAATGTATGAGAATGACAGATTCGTACGAAAAGTCACGTGACCATTTCCATAAATTATTATGATGGTCACGTGACTTAATATTGCTTGTATACTATTGCAGGATGGCATCTTGGGTAGGCCTGCTGATATAGCATAATAATATTTTATGCAACCCTTGTTTAAGAGAGGACAAAAAAGGTGAGTGGCGGGGGTAACAATTTGAGGCGAAGCCGAAAGACGCCACGAGCATTTTTTTACTCGGTTAAACAATGTTGCATACAATACTTTTTCTACGACCACACACTTATTTTCAAATAAGATTGTAAAGAGAAATATTCTTATTCAAATACATTTTTACTAATCATCAAGGTCGGGCGGGAGACGTCAAAATAAAAAAGAAAGCTCCTCTATGGTTTACGATTCATCAGAAATAAATAAATAATAAATAAATAAATATACACGAGGTGTCTTAAAATCCAAAAACGCACTGCGTGCAGGTATGCCCGAATGCGTTTATAGGGATAGACAATATAGACTTATCTTGACACGACAAGGTAGGGGCTTAAAGGCGTATTCACGACTCTGTAAATGACTAATAAAAGTACAGGAGTAGAAAAAAACGATATAACAAGCCTAGCCAAAACAAGTGACACACATCTCCCATATTTTTTTAAACATTTGATTACCATGAGAGCCAGTTATAATTTTCCATTGTTATTCAAACAAGGCCCTATTTGTTTTTCATTAAGGCCAATGAAGCGGAGGCCCCGAAACAGGGGCAAAGGATCGATAAGAGATATTATATGATGGTTGGAGGGCCAGAAAAAAAGAAGTAAAGGGTTGGTTGATAGGGTTGTCAACTGAATTTATCATAATATATAATTTATAAAATAAATAAAAAAGTGATAAAACAGTGTTACCTTATGTGAGTAAAACCCTGGCCAGACTGTTGTACCCTATATTATTTTTAAGTTTTGTGTTACCTTAGTTTTCTAATTGTTAAGCGTATGTGTGCTTTAGTGAGTAAATTACTTTTCTTTCTTTCTTCTTTCTTTCTTAATTTAATTTTTAAGGGCTTGGGTCGAAATTCTTTTCGTTGTTTTGTTTCATACCACTCTGTCACGCTTTTAGTTGCTGTTTCCACTCAGTACCTATATAAAAGCACCGGAGCACTTGTATTTCTTTTTCAAGCTATATTTTAATCCATACATCAAAAATTAGAAACCACCACCTACCCACCACCTACCTACTCTATGTTTAAACTGTTTTTATTCCGCTACCTTAAGGTTGTCTGGAAGAGATCGCTTTTTAGCGATAAGACCGCCCATTGTATATACCTGTACTGGTAACACTGTATATCTGTTATTCTATTGTTATTATGGTGCCCAATAAAGAGTATTGTATTGTAGAAACAAAACATCATCTCATACAAAAATTACAACTGTGTCACGTTTTTTAGGGACACAAAATAAGACAACGAAAAGAATTTTGACCCGCCTAACAATAGCCTGTATAATATTTTCTTCGGTTACCGCGAGGATTACTCATGAAATAAAACTATGAAAACGGATAAACTCCATGTCATCCGCAGACCACGAACCCTGTAAAGTGTTCGAAACGTCGGAATGAAGTTAAAATTACTTAATATACGCGAGTTTATCCGTTTTCATAGTTTTATTTCAATAGCCTGTATGTTTATGATGGTACCGCATCTAATCGTTTGTCGGTGTTGCCGTCACGTTCTAACAAGTATACAAGTGCGAAAGAGACGCGTAGCACGATAAATAGATAAAACGGGACCATCATAAGCAGTGATCGATTTTTTGGATTCACCCGGCGGGTCTCCTATGGTAACTTGAATAATAAACTTTAATTATTTACACGTATTTCCATGCAATCTGCCATGTTACTGTTCATAATGTAATATAATAGTTTTTTTTTTATAGCCACACCCGTAATTTTTTATACGCTAAATCCCGCGAGGGTGAATCCAAAAAACCGTTCACTGATCATAAGCCACCTGGAAATTATATGAATTTACTACTTACGTTACGTTTGAAGGTACAGAGGTTATTTGTAATTTATAACACAATACGATACCTACTATATAAATTAAATCCTAGTGAACAGCTGTAAAGAGTTCATTGCTATGTTTTCAAGATCAACAATTTTGATTTTTGTTTCATATTTTTAAAAATTTGTTCATTTACAATAATTATTATTACCTAATTAAAGCAAATGAATTCAAACAATCGTTATTGATTTATAATTGTTACGAATGTGATACTGCATGTAACGTGTGTTATTTATGTTAATAAAATTACGTGTTCTTCTAAACCTCTTTTTAAATACTAAAATACCCAACTACGGTAACTAGACATGTGTTTTTCTTATACCCTTTTCGCGACAACCCTATCAAGGGTCCCTAATGCTTTAGGAAGTGCTCACATTTATCAGTATTAAATAAATAGACGCGTATTTTTCCACATTTCCTTATATGAATGGATTTTCCAACCTGTTCAAACACGTGAGAAGATTAGTGGAGCAAAAAACGGATTGAGCTGTTCTGGGATTTGATTTATTAAGGCAGTTTTCAGTTTATTTCGCCTTAAATCTCTTCAATTTAGAACTTCCTTAAACTCTTTGAAAACTCCATTTTGGATTAACTTTTTTTGCGAACAGACTTGTTTGAATTATGTTGACATTCGAGAGTATAATTTTAGGGTGAAATACTGTTTTTTTTTTAAATTAAAGTAATAGGATTATTTCGTTAACTCCAGAGAGATACTTTCAGCACAGCAGTAGCTATATTAAGATAATATGTAATTATAATTATATTATGTACTTTTTTATGATGTTCAGTATCATATTTTGGTTAAAAAATAAATAGCTTCACTATTAAGTTTTTTTTTTTATATATGTAGGTACCACAATGTAGTAACAGATGTGCTTACCATAGAAAAAAAACGTGTTTTTTAATGGTTTATGCGACCGGAGCAAGAATTTTATATTTTTTACTGAAAAATAAACACTTTTACAAGTTTCAGATCGTGAGTGATTATACCCGTCTCGCCTACGCAAAAAGTAGGTATCTAACAAAAACCTTTTACGTGAAAGTTCCGAAGTGGCCAGCAAACCGTGGATCGCTAAATACAAGTAATATAAAGAGAAATAAACAATACAGACAACACATTGCTTCGAATTTATTTTTAGTTTTCTCGTACCTAGATAAATTAGTCGACGATTCAATTCGTAGGAACCTACCTGAACTATAGTTCAGGTAATCTATATACTATGATTATGATTGAAAGCGGTAGTGGCTCAGTGGTTTAGACGTTTGACTTTCATTCCGGAGGTCATGGGTTCAAACCCTGGCTCGTACCAATGAGTTTTTCCGAAACTTATGTACGGAATATCAGATGATATTCCGTACATAAGTTTCGGTGAAGGAAAACATCGTGAGGAAACCTGCATACATCCACGAAAAAATTACAAGGTGTATGTGAAGTTCCCAACCCGCTTAGGGCCAGCGTGGGGACTATAGCCCAATCCCTCTCATATATGAGAGGAGGCCTGTGCCCAGCAGTGGGACATTACATAGGCTAAAATATTTTTATTATTATGATTGTGCAGGGTGAACGATATGAAGTGTTAGCAAGTAGATTTTATGAAGTCTGGTGTCAAAGTAATAGCGGCTTATTATCGGAAATATGTTTTGGACACCGCATTGAAGTCTTAGGCACGCAAACATTTGGGTTGTAGACCGCAAACATTAGAACGAGACTGAGCGTCGGCTTGTAAAGGTCGTAAAAACCAAAAATGGCTAAAAACCGAATTTCACGTGTCATTTCTCCAGTTTCAGATTTTTTATCTGTTCTATTTTGAAGAGAAAGGTGAGAGCAATTAAACATGCTAGTATAAATGCACTGAAGAAAGCGATCGTATTTCACTGACACATACCACTACCACTGGATCACAAACGTGCTGCGAGCAAATATTTTTTTACCATTTAAAGACCATAGTCAATGCGAAAGGTAGTGATATTGACTAAAAGTAAATTTAATCACAAAAAGTAATATTTTTTTCTTGTTTTTTGTTACTTATAGTAATCAATTGTTGAAACTAAAAATTTTCGTTTGAAATTGGTAACACTTCATATCGTTCACCCTGTAACAAAAATAACGCCGATGCATAGGAACTGAGGACTGAAAGATTTTTTTTTCGCGAGAATATTTTTGTCGTAAATCAAACTAGACAAACTGTATTAATCAAACTGTGTCATGTGTCTATCTTGCTCGCAACTGTCGCCTTACTTTTGTACAAAGTATGAAAAATGGATAACAGGAAAAAAGTATGGGTTTTTTTGTCCCTTACCTACCAAAATAAAAGACGTAGGTAGGGTGATGTTCTAAACAGGTTTATTTAAAAATGCTCACCAAATCCTAAAGGTGCATTCAGACCAAACGAGTATTCGCTATTCTAACCCCCTATTCTACGAAATTCGATCGTTAGGTACCCAAAACGTGATTCGCTGATTTCGTAGAGTGGGGGATAGAATAGCGAATGCTCGTTTGGTCTGAATGCACCTTTAGATTTCCTTGAAGATCCTAAGATATCGTCTTTATTATTTACTTATCTATGAACAAAGTACCAAAGAGCAACGCAGTAAATGGAAAACTTGTTACTAGATAAGCGCATTTGGCGGGGTAGTGGCAAGAAAGTTTTACTCGCTTGTCTATTATCTATCTATACGCCTTGTAATACTGAGTTTAGCGTGTCTTTCTTGTCCTTGTAAATTTGGCTACATTAAATTTGTAATTTGATCGATTGTAGGTACGAGAAAATAATAATCCAATGAAAGGTAGGTACCTACCTAAAATCGGTACCGTAATAAAATGTTTAATAATAAAACATGAATACTAACAACGTTTATTATAATATCCTTTATTAAAATACCTATTCAGCGTTATACATAAAATACTATACGATTACAGCAAATATAAAAAAGTCCCCACATTACAAGTAGTAGAGGTCATCATCACATCATCATCATCATATCAGCCGAAAGACGTCCACTGCTGAACATAGGCCTCCCCCAAAGATTGCCACAATGACCGGTCCTGCGCCACCCGCATCCAGCGGACTCCTGCGACCTTCACCAGGTCATCGGTCCACCTTGTGGGGGGCCTACCCACGCTACGCCTTCCGGTACGTGGCCGCCACTCAAGAACCTTCCCGCCCCAACGGCCATCGGTTCTACGCGTAATGTGCCCCGCCCACTGCCACTTCAGTTTAGCGATTCGGAGAGCTATTTCGGGTTACTTTGGTTCTGCTGCGGATGGTCTCATTTTTAATCCGATCACGCAGAGAGACTCCTAGCATAGCCCTCTCCATTGCCCTTTGGGTGACTTTGAGCCTTCTTATGAGACCCATTGTAAGCGGCCACGTTTCAGTACCGTATGTCATCACTGGCAACACACACTGATTAAAGACTTTCGTCTTCAAACACTGCGGAATATTGGACGAAAATATGTGTCGTAGCTTCCCGAACGCTGCCCAACCGAGTCGGATTCGACGATTGACCTCTTTCTCGAAGTTGGACCTACCTAACTGAATAGTTTGCCCTAGGTATATGTATTCGTCTACAACTTCGAGTGTAAAGTCTCCGATTATTACGGGAGTTGGTGCTACATGGGAATTCGACATGATTTTCGTCTTATCCATGTTCATCCTAAGACCAACTCGCTCGGAGGCTTTACTGAGGTCAACGAGCATAGTACTTAAGTCCTCCAAGGTCTCAGCCAAGACTACTATATCGTCAGCGAATCGAAGGTGAGTGAGGTACTCGCCGTTTATGTTGATAGTAGAGTAGTTGTAGTAGAGGTACCCGAAAAAAAAAGTTTATACTATAAATTTTAGTCTACTACATTTTTGGCGTGATATAGACAGACGGACACTGCGACTGACATGGCGAAACTATAAGGAATCCTAGTTTACTAAGGAACCCTAAAAAGCTATATTTTGACCATTGCTTATCTTTAGAACTGCTAAATAATTTAATAATAAATACAATTGTAAGTCGTTCATAGATTCAAGTTTAATTATATTGTATTACGTTATCGATCAAAATGCAAGCGTCCTCAAAACCCCAATGATTTCCTGAATGGCGAGCGAACCAAATTAAACAAAACCGGGTTTCAGTATTATTTTCCAAGTATTTTATTAAAATTATTTGTGTCGATCGCGCAACCGAAGAGACTCAAAGGAACTTTTAATTGAACAAACCGCCGGTTCAGGTCCGGTCAGCTCCAAAAATATGTAAACTATTTTGGTCCTTGTGCCATGGACATACGTTCTGAAATGTAGACATATTTTTAGACGTTACTGTGCTGATTGTTTCGTCATTTACAGCTATTCGGAAGTTGATTTACAAATTCAGTTACATGATTGAAAGCGTTTCCAGTAACAAATATTAAATTTATCAAAAAGTATGTTTTTCATAAAGTGCCTTAGAAATTCGCTTCAAAACGTAGCAATAAATATGCAAAGAACAATAGTTGATTAGGTACTTTGTTCCAAAAGTTGCGCTTAGTGAAATTTAACTAATAAGCCTACCAATTCAACACAATACCATAATTAACGTAAATTAGAAATTAAATTACACTTAATTAAAGTAAGAACAGTTAAATAAATGATTCCTTGAAAATATTGACTCTATATTATAATTTAATTGGTTAAATATAATAACAAATAAAAATAAACATTCCAATTTAACACAATATAATAATTAAAGAAAATAATAAGTTCATCACATGTCATCTTGAAAATATTGTAACTACATAATATAAATAAAATGCTGGAACAAAATCTTTAATACAAGAGAACAGCATTAGTAAATAAAAATAGCGAAATACTACTTGCCAAATGTATCATTTTAAGCTTTTATTTATATTCAAAGACACAAAAACCCAACCAAAAAAGTGTTTATTTTTCGTAGAGAAAAAGACAATCAATTTCACTAACATTAAAAAAAAACACCTAAGCTTTCATGTTCAAAGCCATTTTTAAGCACTAACTGATTAACTAACGAACTTTTTACGTACCTACCTAACGTAAAAGAGAGTCAAATTTTCTACTACAGTGGGGTTGAGGGACTTAGCACCCTCTGTTCACTAGACTCCATGAGTCGTATTCACTGGGCCTCTTACGGACCTCTTACAATTCAGGCGCAAGCCTTTACATTACCGCCACGCAGGGCGTCACATGGGTTTCCAAATACCCTTTAAACCGCTTAATCGGCATCAAATCGCTAACGAGCTACACCTCTGAGCTTCATTAGGACCACGATGGATAGATTTAGAGCAGATCTATCCTTGTACTGCTTCCCTGTGTAGAAATGGACTCCCCATGTACGGTCTCTAGCGAACGTATATAAAGCAAGCGATTAAAAAACTCCTATAGTGTGATCTAGAACATTTGCAATTCCCATCCATATCTAAGCTCATATCAACACGTTAAGGCATTACATCACTTCAAATGCAGCATTAGTATGAAACTGCGTTATTAAAATTGCAATCAAATGCGTTTTAACGAAGATTTTATTAATCGAAAGGAATAGCAAGATACGCGGATCCGGGTGTGTGACAGAAATAGCATCAAGCATGATAACAGCGCAGGCGGCTCTCGCGCCATCTGTTGGCAAACATGCGCAACTTTAATGTTGATAATAATACTTGTTAGTGGACATACAAAGACTGGTACAATCATAGTAGCTTATTTCCTTTGGACTTTAATTGAGTATGGTTTTCAAAACGAGTTATTACTGCGGCGGAGTATTACATTGCGCGGGATTATAATTTATGAATAGAAAATGAATGATTTGAAATGTTAATACGTTTTATTACAGTAATTTTAAGCCTATTTTAATTATTTCTCATTAACGTACGGTTAGTATAGTTGAATGTAATAGTAATAAGACAAGAATTTTATAAAAATAACTGTTTAATTTACAACATGACATAAATATTGCTATTTTTAATGCTTATCTAAATGTTAATATTCTAATTTTGGGTACTCATTTTTATTGCAACGCAGAAGAAAGAAAAAAATTAACACACTCTCAGAATTTAATAGAGTTTTATATTATAATTCTTCGCGTTTTACTATTAAAATACAGTAAGGGATTTAGTCTAGATATAAAAAAAAATTAAGAAAAATAAGTCGCATCACATAACTACTATAAACATTATCTACAGTCAGCTGTAGAGATAAGTAGACCCCCTTGCATACAAATTTGTATGTGTGATTATTTACATACCTATTTATCTTGCTTCTATAATAATCATAATTCATAATATATACTTAAGTAAAATTTTTTTACAAATTATTTTTGTATTTAAGTATAAGAAGACACGTCGAGATAGTTTAGATACCTATACTTTTTTCTATTGGTAGAAAAAGTTAATATTTTTAATCAGTTTCTATTAATACATTTTACGATGGCTTCTCTCTGGGTAAGTGAAGTTGGGTATTTTATAACAGGATAATGTAAACACGATAACGCACTAACCAGGAAAGCAATAATGTGTACCTACTCGTAATACCTAAAACCATCTACTTGTTATGTGTAGAGTTATAATTATGTAAATGAATTTGCCCTTGCCGCTTTACAACTGCAGGCCAAGGTGCCATTTCACAATCGTATACGATAAGCGACAAGTCACGTGACCATAATAATGTATGGAAATGGTCACGTGACTTTTCGTACGATACTGTCATTTTCATACTTATTGCTTATTGGACCGGCAATCCAGAGGAAGCGGGTTCGAATCCCGTGACAACCAGAGTCTTTCGCAGTTAATTTTTTCTATGGTAAGCACATCTGTTACGACATTGTGGGATTATTGCTTATCGCTTATCGTATACGATTTCAGAATGGCATTTTGACTAGGCATGCTGAGCAGTTTAGACGAAGTATGAGTAGATTAAGAAGTAGTCCACTGCTGGACATAGACCTCTCCTATTAACTATGCGTATGCGTATAGACGCATTAGGAGGTAAATGCTCATAATCGTCACGCTAGGCAAACGGACTGGTGATCCCAGTACAACATAATGTTCACTATGATGTGATGACGCTGCTGCCCATCTTCAATCTTCTGTCAAAGAATGGTCAGTGACACTTCAATACCTTAGTCAACTGTTACGACACCCGTGGCAAGAGTTGGGGTGGTGACAAATGTATTCTGATTGTCGTCACCACACGGCAGGATCTCGACTTAAATTACGCGAGTAACCCCACTCGATAATATTTTAAAATAAAAAATAATAAAACTCGGTAACGTTACTATCTACTGAGGAAGCAGTGGAATAACTTATTTACCTACATTTAAAGTCTGTATGGAAAGCGAAGGCCAAACTATATATACGTATATAAGATGCCAGCAAGGCTCGTCCACATAATGTCACGTGCCTTCAATACAGGGTGGAAAGGGACGACGTTCCTTCCCGCTACCGAATGAGTCTACCCACCATTACGATGAATTTTCAGTAGAGTACCAACATAGAAATATATAAAAAAATTACCCCTCATACAAAGTGAGTGATAAGTTAGAGTTAAATAGTATAGAAAAGTCAATTTTCCATGAACGCTTTCGATGTTGGTCCCATACTGAAAATTCATTGTAATGGTTGGTAGACTCGGTCGGTAGCGGGAAAGTACGTCGTCCCTTTCCACCCTGTATAACATAGGTACCGTAAAACCACCTAACTATAGTCCAAACGCTGCGAACAATGGTCCAAAACTTAATCGAATATCTTCCATTAGGCTCTCACCGCGAGCTACTAAGCTCGCCGTGTCTCTTTTCTGTACACGGGAGTGTGTATCCTTTGTTCGTAAATATGTCCATAGTTCATAGCTTAGTAGCTCGCGCTGAGACCAGTGCCTAACATACCGTAAAACCTAACTATAGTCCAAACGCTTCCAACAATAGTCCAAAACATAATGGAATATCCTCCATTAGATGTAATTGTAATATTAATCATGCTATTCATAGGCAAAAACTCCCCATTATAATAAAAAAAAAACTTGGACAAAGCCAAAAAGAAGAATGGGACTGATTCTTATATTTATGCATGAAATTGTTTGCAGTATTGGACTATAGTTGGGTGGTTTTACGGTACCCTAACAATAACCCGTATTTCTTAAGAATACAGTTTTAATGTTTTGGTCAGTTTCGTAACTTTGCATAAACCAGTCCAACCAGTTTTGGACCCTTGAACCTTATGAGGGTCAAATTGAAGGACAATCCCTCGCCTAAAATTGAGGTCTTACGTAAGTAGTAGGGACTAGGGACGGATCTATAGGTACTAAGAATTGAGATAGCAATACCATTCAAGTTTTTTCAATTCACTTGTGTCCTAAAATCGAAGCTATTATTTAAAAAAATCGGCCAATTGCGAGTCGGTCTTGCGCGCGAACGGTTCCGTCAATCAATTTATCAATAAAAAAATAAATTATATCAAATCAATTGTTAAATCAACTTATCTCAAAAACTTAAAGAGATAATTTAATTAAACTAAAAATCGTTGAAAGAGTTTATTAATATGCATAACATATCTTTTTTTAGAATTTTATACCGTTTATAGTTAAATACATAGAGGGGGACACTTTTTATGACTTTGAGAGCTGATATCTCGAAAACGGTTAGCTTAAATAAAAATGTGTATTAAAGACTTTTATATCATTTTCAATGACCTTTCTATTGATAGCCCACATCTCGCTCAGTTATAATTATGTAAATAAAAAAATCTGCCCCTCAGTTATATGTATCTGCCCCCAATTAATTTTTACAATATAAGATCATAATTATGTAGCGGTTTATACAACACAAACCCTACCAAATTTCATTATTGTAGCATTTATAGTTTCCGAGTAAATCGGCTGTGACAGACGGACATGACGAATCTATAAGGGTTCCATTTTTGCCATTTTGGCTACGGAACCCTAAAAAGGTCAATTTAAAACTGTCTCATGATATCTATTTATTTTCAATTCGAAAGTTAATGCCCAGGCACATTCACACAAATTCAAACAATTTAACATACAATAATGCATGTACTGGAATGCGATGCGATTTCAATTCAATTGATATTCGATTTAGGAATACGAGTATCTCGCAGTCCAGTATGTATCGATTCATTTGAACAGAAATCAAACTCCCTGATTAAATTAACTGATAAAGTTAGACCAGAACATTCTCGAATGTATAGATAGAATCAGTGGTCAGCCGTACCATGAGATGGAAAGTAAAGGATACGTTAGGTTTTACTCGATACGTAGTGCGGCCGATCTTGTCATCAGTGTTGCTACTCTAAAAAGTTTAGCGATAATGCACGGCCATGACAGGGCCGGCCCGACATATTATTTTTGTTTGCTGTGTTAATTTGTATTGTGCTGTGTTGCCTGCCGTGAAACTGTTCACGTGATGGCCTCATCGGAAGACCAGCGCTGGTACTCGCTAGCAGTATGCTGAGATGAGGCCATTTCGTAGCATACACGCTTTTATTTATAAAATTATTTTTCGTTTCTGTTTATTGTGATTTTTGTGTATGTGTATGTTACGAATAAAGTTATTTCTATTTCTATTTCTATAATGCAATTTTGTCGCGCTCGCACCGATACATTGGAGCGAGCGCGATGGCCTGCTTTACGTATCGAGTAAAACCTAATGTTACCGATACTTGCAAAGTTATGGAATGGTAGAGCTACTGTAGCCCTACCATGAGATGCCGCTACGTTATTAACGCGCGTTTCCTTTCTACAGGGTGGAACGGAACGACGATATTTCCCGCTACCGACCGAGTCTACCAACCATTACGATGAACTTTCAGTATGAGACCAACATCGAAAACGTGCATCGAAAATTGACCTTTCCATACTATTAAGCTCCAACTAATCAGTCACTTTGTATGAGGGGTTTTTTTTTAAAGATATTTTGATGTTGGTACTATACTGAAAATTCATCGTAATGGTTTGTAGACTCGGTCGGTCGCGGGAAAGATTGTCGTTCCGTTCCACCCTGTATAGTTTCTATCCATCCCGCTCGTACTCGCGTATTGGCGCGAGCGAGCCGGATAGAAAGTAAACGCGCGTTAATAGATAAATTTCATGGTACGGCTACTGTAGCCGTAAAGGATAGGTACCTTAGGTTTTACTTCGTATAAGATAAATAAAGGTTTTTCTGTTATAACAATACAGTAACTATCCCCATACCGCATAAATAAAAAAAATAATTGTTGAAATTTGAACTCTGCCATTAGAGTTACAGTTCAATTTTATAGCGGCCATATATGGCTTCGTATGCAGTAAGGGGTTAACCTCTGCGGCCAAAATAATATATGAATCACTTGTATAATAATATTAATAATATTTAGTTATTAAACCATCAGCCACGCAAGGGGCTTCAAAGGGTCCCTAACCACTAATCATCCAATAGCAATTCGTCACCGCAAACTGTTTTGGCATTCCTTTGATGCTGGGTAGGTATAGCTTCAATCAATTCATATAAATACTTATGTGTTTGATGGAACACAATATATGATGTTAATTGAATACCTACTAAAGGTGCATTCAGACCAAACGAGCATTTGCTATTAAAATATTATCGGAACGAGTTACTCACGTATTTAAGTCGACAAAAAGAAAGAACAGAAACAGAATTGCAGCGATTCAATAAGTTTGAGCGAGAGAGCGATATCCGAACTCCCTCTTGCACTTATAGTTTTGCTTCGCCCTAGACTAAAGTCGTGGCCAAGGCATTACACAATCGGCGCGGGCCTAATATGAGGCGATATGCTCGTCAAGGCATACGAACAACAAACATGCGGTTTTGGCATAACATCCCTAATCTGCACCATTCTAAATGGTTATCGATATCCCGCTCTTACCCCTCTAATAGCACATGTGCGGGTGAGATGCATGCTTAACGCGAATTTAGTGAGATAATGGGTACGTTTCATATTGTTAGTGGACGTATAGGATTACCGTTACGGTTACCCTAATAGCCGTAGTTTATATGTCGTTTGTATCGCATCTAAAGTACGGGTAAGCTGGATGAACTTATATAACGGGGACATTTCGCCGCTATTCTTATTATCAAACCGCGTTTAGAATGGGATTCGAAAGTACTGTTGACACAACAATAATGTCAACCAATCCAGGATATAGTCCTACTTCTATTCATATATTTATAGTTTAAGTGCAAAGACTTACAGACAATAGATTAATTATTTACTCACTACATCTATAATCAACTCTTTTCTTGGTAAAATTTGTGTCATTTGTTGTGTCAATAGTACTCTTGAATCCCTTTCTGATTCCGGTCTGATAATACTAAACCTCGAACATTCACCTTGTACGCAGATATTTTTTGTATCAGTCTTTATTTTCATAATTGTACAATTTTTTAAATACATAAATTAAACCTAACTAACCTAACCCATATCCAAGATTGGCGCTTATGTTATTGTACCGAGGTTGTTGGCGGCATTTCCTCGCTGTATCGCAATACTGATGCGTTGTGCGACGAAGTCGCCAGCTCTTCGGTCTTTAGTTAAGTCAACCAGACGTAACGCGATTTCAACAAACAATTTGCGTGCGCTGGGGCCCCATGAACCTAAAGTTTCTACACCAAACGGTATAAAATCGTACTCTTTGCCGAGGCTCTTATATTTACGTAGCTATATATATTATATATTTATTTAAACTTTATTACACAATATAAAAGAGTACAAATGGCGAACTTAACGCCTTAAGACATTCTCTACCAGTCAACCATTGAGCTAAACAGAAAGCTTTGGTTTGGTGCAGGATTGAAACTTTTGTGATATTGATTCTTTAATCAAGTCAATTATTATTTTATATAAATACAATACTTGTACTTACACAAATATAAAATTTAAATACACATATCGACGCTGGAAAGGAGAAATTGGGTAAGCGACATTTTTGAAGATATTGAGTTATGCACATCGTTAGAATCGGCAAATTTTTCCGCGTCGAATGAGCTAGGTTTCGTATCCATCTGACAACTTTTGTGTCGCTTATCCCATCGGTGATTTAGAGAACTTTCGATCATTTTTTACTACTAAACGACTTGGTTTTTGACAACTTTTAAGAAAATGGAGATTAGATAAAATATAATTCAACATAATGAATCTTGGATTATTTTACCTATTTGTCATGATAGGTTAAATTTTACTTGGATATTTTTGCTGTGTAACAACTAATCATCACTTGTGGGTTAGCTATTTCTACCTGACTGTATGATATGTTCTCATGTCGTTTGGACAATTTTACCTTTAACTTAATTTAAAATTAAAGACGGTTAGACAATATTACTTAACTATGATATCTGAACTATTGGCGTTTATCCATTTTTACCCCTACATTTATTTATGAACCATATGTCGCTTAGGTATCCCTTTTTACCAGAATTTACATTAGAATACTACTGTCACTTATCCTAACTTGCATGAATGAAATGTCAGTAAAAAAGTTAGCAACAATTTGCATACATAAATGTCTGCTATTTTATTCTTTGTCACGTTATGTAGAAACATTTGGCAGAGGGGTTGTCCTGTCAATTTTTACTCTGCGTTAAATAAAATGTTTTTGGAACTTTAATAAATAAAAATAAAAAAAGAAATAGGTACTAACTAAAACTATTTTTTAAGTGTTATCATAACGTAATACGATGGATAAACATACCAACAGGTACGGTTGTTAAAAGTAGATAGTATTCAAGTGCCTCGTTTGTAGGTAGGTACTAACTATTGTTGGCTCAATAACGAGTTATTCTTGTTGATTTTGCATGTTTTAACCCTTAAATGCATGACCTTGACAAAGATTTATTCTAATTTGAATTCTGACATGTTGTCAATAGTGTCGAAAATACATGATGCATGATGCAACCCTTAAATGCATAGTGATGTATCACTATGCATTTAAGGGTTAAAATAAAGAGAAATGATCTCAAATAGAAAAACAAAATATATTTGTTTTTAATACTTAACAATAACTATTACTTACTCACATACTTACCTACTTTTTGGAATAAAGTTAAAAAAATACCTAAAACAGTGTCTTTCTTTTTACACGTGTAAGTAAATTCGTTTACTAGTCACGGAATGTTACTCTTGTAATTGAAATGACTGACTATGAAGTGTCGCTTATCCAATTTCTCCTTTCCAGCGTCGATATATATATATACGCCTTCCGGTACCTACGCCTTCCGGCGGCCACGTACCGGAAGGCGTAGCGTGGGTAGGCCCCCCACAAGGTGGACTGATGACCTGGTGAAGGTCGCAGGAGTCCGCTGGATGCGGGTGGCGCAGGACCGGTCATTGTGGCAATCTTTGGGAGAGGCCTATGTTCAGCAGTGGACGTCTTTCGGCTGATATGATGATGACATATATATATATATACGGATATGAATCCGATATGTATAATATATACAGGGTGGTCCAAACCTTGACGTCAAAAAATTTTTTTTAGGTTCCCTACATCATGGGCTATCAGAATATACCCCATGTATGTTAGCCGATTTTTTGTAGTTTTCGAGTTATGAATTTTTGAAAAAAACATTTTTGAGAATTTCTGGAGTGAAGAAATTTATTGATAAAAAAAAAACTATTGGGTTTATTAAATATTTTCTTTTTGTGAAAGTATTACTACAAATAAAGCGTTTACTGACAAAAAAATTAGCATCCTCAATTTGATACAGTAGGATAAAAAAAACCAAATTCAAAATTTTACGTTAAAAATGCATCAAAATAGCATCAATGTACGTAAATAAAAAAAATAAAACATCTCCCAAGGATTTTTGGTAATGTAAAGACTGCCCTAGACCTTAAACCTTCGTAAAAGCCAAAAAAAAAATGATACTTAATAATGAGGATTTTTAGGAGTAGTCGGTCAAATAAACTTAAAAAAGCTTAAAATTTTAAAGTAGTAAAAAATGACTTGAATAACTACACAAATTGAGTATTCGTGGTATTTTCTGTCTTTGTTTATTGATAAGAACAACAAAACAGACGAAATTTCACTTTATTTTTAAATTAAAAATTTAGAAGTTTTTTTTAAATTTATTTGACCGACTACTCCGAAAAATCCTCATTATTAAGTATCACTTTTTTTTTGCTATTACGAAGGTTTAAGGTCTAGAGCAGTCTTTACATTACCAAAAATCCTTGGGATATGTTTTATTTTTTTATTTACGTACATTAATGCTATTTTGATGCGTTTTTAGCGTAAAATTTTGAATTTGGTATTTTTTTATCCTACTTGTATCAAAGTGAGGACGCTAATTTTTTTGTCAGTAAATGCTTTATTTGTAGTTATACTTTTACAAAAAGAAACTAGTTAAAAAACCCAACAGTTTTTTTTTATTAATAAATTTCTTCATTTCAGAATTTCTTAAAAAAAAATTGTCAAAAATTCATAACTCGAAAACTACAAAAAATCGGCTAACATACATGGGATGGGGTATATTCTGATAGCTCATGACGTGAGGAATCTAAAAAAAATTTTTTGACGTCAAGGTTTGGACCACCCTGTATATTTACTTATTGCACCGACTTAGTTTAGATTGCATCATTATTTTATAATCTTTATATGTAAAATACATTAATTTACCAAAGCGATGTAAAAACGTAATAATATCAGATAAAACCCACCCACGGATTATGCCGCATTTCAATATTTTTTCAGCTAAGACGGTATTTTCGGTCCATTACCCGATTCCCGAATGTTCAGCGTGAGACTGGCAGTTGACACGCAGCATTAATCAACACACTCAATATATTTAAAAAACGAGCCGTTTTTACAACGCTTATCTGGCAAGTAACTTCGTGTTGATTTAAACTTCACGAGTTTCCCTAATTTTTTATAGACATCAATCAGCCTCTGCCTGCAACTGCGATTTCAGATAATAATATGATGTTAGAGAAGCTTGTACGCTTAGCACATGATTGGCGCGACAGTATGTCGCTGCGAGATAGATTTCGCGTCTTTTACTAACTATATTAATAAAAGAGGGGCGGATAATCTATCTCCCGGCGACATATTGTCGCACCAGTCATGTGCTAAGCGTACTGAACTACGTAAGGCACTGGTCTCACCGCGAGCTACTAAGCTATGAACTATCGGCTATAAACACGAACAAAAGATACGCACTCTCGTGTAAATAAAAGAGACACGGCGATACTCGCCCAGCTATCAGCTATCAACGCCGGGCGAGTATCGCCGTGTCTCTTTTATTTACACGGTAGTACGTATCTTTTGTTCGTGTTTATAGCCGATAGTTCATAGTTTAGTAGCTCGCGGTGAGAACAGTGCCTTACACTGTAACTAACAAAATGAGCGAGTTAAATACTTTTTTTATTTTAATCCTTGTAGACAAGCGAAGGCACTAAGCCATACTGCCTGCGAAATAAATAAATAATACTTCACAGTATACACCTACACTCTACCTTTTCAAAATGCGTAAAAGCGAAGGCAAAATTCATATACTCGTACAGAATACTTTAAAGGCTAGACATTAAGGTCGTGTAAATAATTTTTTGGCACATAACCGTAATAAGAGCTATATTTGACGTCGATTGTACGTATACGTACCTACCGTAAATCTAAACAAGTTGTAGTAAATTTAACCTACACGCTCTTCTAGGTCAGTAGTGTCGCACGATTTAAGTATTTACATACAATTTTAGACCGTATTCTCCAGACATCAACCATGAAATCTTAGTTCCCCGGTACTGTTACGTCACTTATTGCGTTTTCGGTATTCTAAAATGGTAGAAGCTATTTAAAGTATTAGCGACTCGCTAACAAAACAAGGACATTTATCACTTCAGTGTGTATGTCTCGTAAGTTGTAAGTTATAGTAATAACAACCTTGAGACGTCTAAATAGACATATGGTTTTAAATGAATATTACCTAACAGGTGCAGTATTTCAATGTACTTTGTCATTTTTATGCAATGAGATCCCTTAGTCGACTCTTACGACACCTGCAGGAGGAGTTGCGGTGGTGACAAATGTATTCTTACTGCCGTCACCACACGGCCAATACATAGAATAATTATTTCTGAACTTAAGAAATTTGAAGTACTATTAAAGTTTAGCGAATTTTCCAATATTGGGAATCTTCTCATTGAGAGTTCTTAGGTATTGTTCCTCGCACATTTTTTTATGTGACGAAAGTAGCCAACTGAGCTCTTAGCCCACCTGATGGAAAGCAGGAACTGAGGCCCATGGACAAAGTGATCAAAAAATCGCCTATGCGCTGCCTACCCTGAGGACTTAGATGGATTGTCTCCAATTGCCTCTATCTATGCCAGTAATTACACCGGCTATCTTACCCCCAAACCGAAACACAGCAATTTAGCGGCAGGTTAACGGGTAAGACGGTGGTAGCTATCCGGGCGGACCCTGCACGAGGTACATGTATTGCCAACCATTAATGGTCAATTTCAATAACAGTTGATACAATCGCCAATCAAACGTCACATTTCTTATCGTCAACTGCTGAGAACATTACGTAATAATCAAGTAATAATCTAATAATAAACATAACTTAACATAACCTGTACGCTTAGCACATGATTGGTGCGACAGCATGTCTCTGCGAGATACATTTGCCGTCTTTTACTAACTATATTAATTAAACAGGGACGAATAATCTATCTCGCAGCGACATACTGTCTCACCAATCATGTGCTAAGCGTACAGGTTATGTTAAGTTAGGTTTATTATTAGATTACTACTGAATGAGAATGTTCTCATAGGCAACTTGCATGAGAATATTCTCATGAATATTTCCAGTTGTATTAGGAAATTTTGAGAAGTTTCTGCTAGTCGTTCATTGCTAGTACGTACTATACCTATGTGAGTATAATGTAACAACGTTTATCCCCGTGACAGCTCAAAATGACACCGTTGATAAACTTTTCACGTACCTGTAACAAAGGCAAAATATTGTTAAATTAATATACAAATTTCTATACGCATCTAAAGGGGCACAGCCTACGCATTTGCATCGTAAACCCCGGCCAAACGATGTAAATTCAATACAATTTCACACGCGAATGCGTAGGTGTGCTAACGAGTTGGAATCCGAATGTGTAGATGTGCTAACGGCGTAAAGGTCACCTACCTTTATACCATTCTTTAGTTGAAAGCCTTTAAATTAACTGTTAATAATTAAACAAAGACTTGGCTTAAAGGACTAGTATCCAAGTCATAAACATTTAAAAAAAATAGTTGAAAGCAAAAAAAAAGTTGAATAAATATGGCTAACTCCATAATATTTGACGTCTTTGACACATATCGTGAAACTCGTTCGCAGATATATTTTTACGTTAATAGTAATAAATATCAATAATTTTAACAAAAAATGTATGTAAACCTCAGTTTAAGGTTTTAAGTTGGTGATAAAACCAAGATTGTGTTCTGAAAGTGCGTGATCATGAAATAATATTTGTTTACATTTTTTTTTTTACTTTAATCTGACGAATGTTACAGTACATTTGTTTTTCAGGAATTAGTTTATTTATTTTTTAGCTACGTTTTCCAATATTCTGACAAAGGTTTTATAAAAAAAAGATCCAATACTTATTGAAAGCACAGTGAAAGGTTCCGCAAAAAGAGGGTAAATTCATAGTTTCATAACAAAAACACGAGAGCAACTTGCTTTGTATGTTGTACAATGAATGTTATTGTTGGCGAAACAGCAGTGCCAGGATTTGGGAACGTGCTATGCGTTTTTAAATCGTATCTCTTTTTTTCGTATTTTATTTATGCTGCTATGCTAATCTGATTTGCTAGCTCTTGCGAGCATGACCAGAGATCGGACAAATGTGCTTCATTGTTCGCAATAATATGGACATGACTCCAAAATTGATTGAATAATTAATCATTTAGTCATTTTTAGAAAATTACTTATTTGACATCGGTAACTATGAAAACCTTTGCGAATAGTCACCTTAAGCTTCGAAATCAAATTTCAAGAAATAATTCGTTTAATTATTCATTTAATCAACTTTGGAGTCATGTCCATACTATTGCGAACAATGAAGGGTCCACGGAAAACAACATGTTTAGTCAATGCAAATTACAGAAGGAAACACCACCTTACTTTTAACAGAATAAAATGTGAATTTGCCATGATTTTTTTAATCACTGGACGTGTTTTTTCCGTGGACCCTTCAAGTATACCTACAGCCACAAATAAAATATATAAATTAATAAAGATCACCTGTGTGTTCTAGTCAGCAGGCCAAGATGCCAATCTGCAATCGTATACGATAAGTAAGCGATAAGTCACGTGGCCATAATAATGTACGGAAATGGTCATGTGAATTTTTTGTTCAAATCTGTCCTGCTGGAATTGAATGCTTGTGAAGTAGAATTCACTGTAGTAAATCGAATCAATGTCGAAAACTAGAAAACGTATTCTTACGATATTCTGATAATGGGTCAAAATTTCGTTGTCTTACTCTACCACTTACTATACCACTCTGTCACACATTTAGTTGATGTTTCGACTCAGTATATAAAAAAAAACCGGTACATTTGTATTTCTTTTTCACGCTAGATTTTAATCCATACATCAGGTATTGAAAACAAAACATCATCTCTTACAAAAATCACCACTGCGTCACGTTTTTTAGGGACACAAATTAAGACAACGAAAAAAATTTTGACCCAAAAAAGTCCCGACTTCTTGAGAGCACAGAATTGCGTATGTAGTGGTAGTGGTGTTCAGTTGTGTCTTTACATTTAGTTTACAGCTTCACATATTTTTTTGTTTTGTCAAATCTTTTATTGTCATCATTTGACAAATTTAAATATAGTTGCCGATTTCTAGGAATGAACTTTTGTCAGTTTAGAAATGAACCTTATATACCTATACCTATGACGTTATGACTATCGGAAAAAATCGTTAGTCTTAAGCTCATATTAATAAGGTTTAATCTACAATGTGCCCATGAGGAAGGGGAAAAAAATCAACAGCGGATTTTTTGAAGTTACCACCAGACCAAATTTGAAGTTAAAAATGTCATATGAAGTTTTCTGGATTGAGTCTATTTTAAGAGAAAATTTGATTTTTTCCTAAAACCGTTTTAGCCCGTTACGCTATGATAAACGCATTTTAGGAAACGATTTTGTTACCATGTTGTCTTAGTCTTATCACACTTAATTGACAGACATCAAATGAACAAAAAAAAATTAATTACCTAGCAAATTAAAAAAAAACCTTTAAAGTGCATTTTTTGCGATAGTTTCATTAATAAAATCTTTTTTTGTGTATTGAGGCATTCAAAACATCAAAAAAATGCAGATTTGACCAAAACTCACTTAACATTTTTTGCTTCTTTTAGTCTTAGGAATATGCTGTTAAAATTTTTCTTTTCCTCACGGGCACCTTGTATAACTGTCAAAAGTTTATTCTTCAATCGGCAACTATAGTTGAAAAGACAGTTTACGTTACGTTCACTGGATACATAGAGTAGTATAATGTAATGGTATATAATGTATATAATGGTAAGCCTACTGTAAGGGTTGATCAAAATCTTCTAAAAGAGCTCCAACAAAACCATTTTTTTACTTTCAAACTAAATTGGCGAACCTAAGTTCCGTACAAAAGCTGAAAAACCTTTGGACTACATACTTTTCTCTAACCCATTTTGAGAAGAGAACCCTAAACACGGAAAATAAACTTTTATCTCGGAAACTTGGCTCCGGCGGTGGATTTATTGTAGTGAGCGTCCTTTTCATTACGCCGAAGATACTATCTTTATGAGCCTGTTACAGGAGAGAGGTGAAAAACTCGACATTTTATCTACAGTAATATATCTTTCAACTACTTTATAAGTTTCCTCCAATTTAAATTGCAAAAGATTTTATGCCATGTTTTTAAAACATCTTAGTGCAATTAGTAAAAAGATATGGGGGGCTAGCGAAGATTATCTTTAGTAAGTGCATGCAATACGGTGATAAGCGAAAAGTAATAAATGTATTAGAATACATTCACTGATTTTTCGTTCTATTCTGTCGTTTTAATACATTTGTTACTTTCCGCTCATCGTACTGTAAGGAAATTAGCCCGGTACAACACTAGCGATAGCACCGGCATATCACTTCACTACGGCGTCGGTCGAGCTGTCAACGGACGTTACACGGATATGGCGCGTCGCGGTTACTCTATCTTAAAATTACTGTGTGATTGCCTTGTTAACCATTGAATAAATTGTGTATTAGGGATGAAGCGGTGTTTTTACCTTAACAGTACCTATGTACACATATAATGCCGAACACGGAATAAAAAAACAGTTTTTTCTATTCTGTTATGCCGAACCAACTGAATGGCATCTATGTTTGGAAGGTCCTATGATGTTTTAAATTGTACAAGTTACTGAACATAAACACAGTTCGTACATAGAAATGATCTCATATCCGTGAAGATTCCCAACACCTTATAAGAAAGAACATACATATAAAATAATTGTATTCAACGTGCCTCACAAACAAGTACAAGGAGTAATTAAATTACATATCTTACTCGTTTGTAGATAATTATGACACGAGAAAAGCGCACGTCATAGCTATATTGATTGTGGGATTTTTTATTTGAACAGGGAAAAAATTAAACCGTTTTTATACTATATGTGGCTTAATGGTTATCTGTCAAGTAAACATTACTAAGAACAGTCTTCCGGGTATCTTAAATTTACATAAACAAAATCGGTCTCGTAAAGGGTTTAGCAGCCTTACCGAACAAGAGGTGCCTTTCCCCACGGATGAGGTCAATATTTTAGGTGGTGTACTAGCAGGACCTAAGAATACTCCATGCTTAATATCAGCTCTAGATCTTCTTTTGTTTCAGAGTTATTCAAGATAATGTAAAATATACAGGGTGTCGTTGAAAGTGGCATATTTCGAGAACTGTTCAAGTTAGATCAACCAAACAAAATTGTGTTTGATAACAATAAAATAAACTACAAAATGCATATTTTTAACCTGCATCTTGTCCTTATTTTTCATAATAAAAAAAGAGTTCTTGTTTTTTTTTCCATATTTTTTTTTATTTCACGCGGAGGTACACCTACAAAAAAAATATGCATACATAGCCACTAATGTCCACTGTATACATAAATAAAAATATTTCCGTAAATCATCGTGCGTCATGCCAAAAAAAAAAAATTTCAGAAGTAGTCGTTACTGGCATACAAATAAAGTACCAGTGCAGTGTGAACATAAGTTAGTATGTAGGTATACAATCTCTTGACACTTACCGCACAAAATATCATTGACGTAAATTGACTTATTAGTGCATTTGCTATATACTCGTAAATCAGCCTCTTGTCAATTTTGTATGCATTTTTTCTTTCCACATATATTTTTTAACGTTTTTTCACAAGGCTTACACTTAATGTTTTCCATTTTCCAACAGAAAATGCAACAAATCAAATGTCGAAAACAATACTATGTGTCAAATGTTTATCTCTCTTTTATACAGGGTGGTCCAAACCTTGACGTCAAAAATTTTTTTTTAGATTCCTCACGTTATGAGCTATCAGAATATGTTACCATGTATGTTAGCCGATTTTTTGTATTTTTCAAGTTATTAATTTTTGAAAAATTTTTTTGAGAAATTCTGGAATGAAGGAATTTATTAATAAAAATAAAACTATTGGGTTTTTTAACTAGTTTCTTTTTGTAATAAAGCATTTACTGACAAAAAAATTAGCGTCCTCAGTTCGATACAAGTAGGATAAAAAAATACCAAATTCAAAATTTTACGCTAAAAACGCATCAAAATAGCATTAATTTACATAAATAAAAAATAAAACATATCCCAAGGGATTTTAGTATTCTAAAGACCGCCCTAGACCTTGAGCCTTCGTAAAAGCAAAAAAAAAGTGATACTTAATGATGAGGATTTTTCGGAGTAGTCGGTCAAATAAACTCAAAAAAGCTTAAAATTTTAAAGTAGTAAAAAAATACTTGAATAAGTACACAAATTGAGTTTTCGTGTATTTTCTGTTTTTGTTTATTGATGTGAACAACAAAACAGACGAAATTTTACTTTATTTTTAAATAAAAAAATTAGAAGCTTTTTTTTAAGTTTATTTGACCGACTACTCCGAAAAATCCTCATCATTAAGTATCACTTTTTTTTGCTTTTAGGAAGGTTTAAGGTCTAGGGACTCTAGGGCAGTCTTCAGATTACCAAAAATCCTTGGGATATGTTTTATTTTTTTATTTACCTACATTAATGCTATTTTGATGCGTTTTTAACGTAAAATTTTGAATTTGGTATTTTTTATCCTACTTGTATCAAAGTGAGGACGCTAATTTTTTTGTCAGTAAGTGCTTTATTTGTAGTAATACTTTCACAAAAAGAAAATATTTAAAAAACCCAATAGTTTTTTTTATCAATAAATTTCTTCATTCCAGTATTTCTCTAAAAATTTTTTTCAAAAAATCATAACTCGAAAACTACAAAAAATCGGCTAACATACATGGGGTATATTCTGATAGCCCATGACGTAGAGAACCTAAAAAAATTTTTTGACGTCAAGGTTTGGACCACCCTGTATAGCAAATGTACTAATAAGTCAATTTACGTCAATGATATTTTGTGCGGTAAGTGTCGAGAGATTGTATACCTACACACTAACTTATGTTCACACTGCACTGGTACTTTATTTGTATGCCAGTAACGACTACTTCTGAAATATTTTTTTTTTGGCATGACGCACGATGATTTACGGAAATATTTTTATTTATGTATAAAGTGGACATTAGTGGCTATGCATGCATATTTTTTTTGTAGGTGTACCTCCGCGTGAAATAAAAAAAAATATGGAAAAAAAACAAGAACTCTGTTTTTTATTATGAAAAATAAGGACAAGATGCAGGTTAAAAATATGCATTGTGTAGTTTATTTTATTGTTATCAAACACAATTTTGTTTGGTTGATCTAACTTGAACAGTTCTCGAAATATGCCACTTTCAACGACACCCTGTATATTTTACATTATTTTGAATAACTCCGAAACAAAAGAAGATCTAGAGCTGATATTAAGCATGGAGTATTCTTAGGTCCTGCTAGTACACCACCTAAAATATTGACCTCATCTGTGGGGAAAGGCACCTCTTGTTCGGTAAGGCTGCTAAACCCTTTATTATCTACAAAGTACAAACAGCAAAACTCCTAACGGACCATTAAAGACAGAGCAGATAGAAACTGAAAGAGATAAATATAGTTATATTATGTCAACTTCAAATTAAATAAAACACGGGAATGTTGATCGTTCGCACTGTTCGCAACTTGGTCGAATAATACAAATCGGGTTCCGAAATCTTATGAGACTGATATCACGACTTCGGCCGAACTCTGCTGACCAATGGGGCAGGCATTGCTGCGGTTAACCAATGATCGCTCGCGGTTTCTTCAGAAGGTGACATTACCATGGTTACGTAACAACAAAAACGCTTAACCAATGATTGATCACGATTTTTCCGGAAGCTGACGTTACTATAGTTACGTTATATATAACATCCGCTTTAGTTCTGGAGACGTCAATCTAACTTCAGAGCCGGTAATTTGACTGCTAAGCTGCTATATAGAAATTTTCGTTCATTTTCCTTTCAACGGCTGTCACTGTCAGACAATTTTTCAAAGTTACAATTTCAGCCAGAAACTGTCAAGTCTCTATTAAACATTTGTATGGCTAATGACAGATTAAAGGATTATAGGCAGACTGTCAAACGTCTATCTACCATATTTCCACAAAGGTTACATAAGTATTCAACTAACGTCAACTAAGAGATGTGATGAAT
Source organism: Thaumatotibia leucotreta (assembly GCA_025490895.1). NCBI lineage: Eukaryota > Metazoa > Arthropoda > Insecta > Lepidoptera > Tortricidae > Thaumatotibia > Thaumatotibia leucotreta. The sequence goes on along the minus strand of JALPQI010013580.1, from coordinate 2,091 downwards.
TATAATAAAGACAGCAATAGCATTTGTTTCTGTCAATGAAAAAAATTATTTATAGTTGAATTATCGAGAAGATGGAATTGCATTTGTAGTGGTGTTACTAAAGCAACACTTTAAAAGTGAACCTTGTGTCTTTACGATTAGGTTTACTATTAGTCGAATAATGCCAATACACGAGTCGATAAAACACACACAAAATAGCACACAATACATTGTAAATACGCGATACCACTACATATGCAATTCCATCTTCTCGATAATTCAACTATAACATTGCCCGATAACATGGCTATTTGTAAAAATATCTTGACTTGGAAAAATACCTCGCCTATTAATGTCAGATAAATCATGAAATTTGATCTGAAGAAACCGTGATAAAATTACTAAACGGTTTTAGACAAATCTATGAAGAACTGTCGTTATCCAGTTTCCACAAAGAACAACGACATCTAGCGTCTAATCATGGCCGATAGCTAATTCTTAATTTTCGTAGACGAAGGAATTTTTATTATGTCAACTAGTTTTCAAATACTGAAATTTTGACGCAACAAAGATTCGATGACATATCATCGGGGACCATCGGAAATGTCGCGATCGTGCCTACTAACGAAAAATACCGAACCCATAATATTACACGACCAAATTGCATTTTTTGCCAAGTGGCTCAACATTCCTATGTAACTGACATGTGACTGTAAGTGTGATTCTCTTTCATGCAATATTTCCAATTTCTGAAGTGTATACCCAGCTGTGTTGCTGTTTGTACCTACAAGTAAAGTCATAACCAGAGATCGGATGGATTTACCACATTCTTAGTGACTTATGTCATTTTGATGACATTAAGTATGGGATGTCACACAAAAATCCGATCTCTGGTGGAAGTCTGATGGAAGGTAGTTCACAAGAGGTGTAGGTAGGTAATAGGTATGGAACTGTAACAAAGTAAAGCCAGGATAGCTCTGAAGGTAGTTTATTTTTGCGAAAAGCGAATATTTACCCAATTTATCTCTTACATTAGTTTCTTAATATTTATTCGTACATGCCAGAATATAAGGTTAATAAGTTATAATATCCTACACCTTAACGTAAAATAAAAACTTTATAAATATCGTAGAATTGAAAGATTTGCAATAATATTGGTAAGGTGCAGTTAGCTAATTTCGAAAGTCACACAAAAATCCCATTATTTCCATCATATCAAGATTACCCTCCAGGAATTGTCTGAGCATTCCTGACTCCTGACGACGTTCGGGAGGAATAACCCGATCGTTACCAGACTGTATCTTATATTGCGGTCCGATATGAGAGTGCCTACCGCAAACCATAAGCAACGTGGTGCCTCCCTTTCACACTTACGTTCTTTACATGCGTATGAGAGAGTCGATCGTAGTTCGCGGTAGCCCCCCTATTTCCGAACTAATATGTCCTAAAAGTGATAGATTGTGTCCTAGTCCTTACCATTTTTAGTGACAAAGAATGGCGGACGGTGAGATTTATATGAACTATATGAAGCTCGCTTCGCCTGCGTCGTAATCAATTGAAACTATCCCAGGGAACTGTTTAATTTTCCGGGATTAAAACTATGCTATTGGCTTTCCCAGGACTTAATTATCTCCACACCAAATTTCATGAATATTGGCGTGAATGCGTAACCGACAGATGAGGCTACTTTCACATTTATAATATTACTAGGGATTCCTACAGTTACTTTTTACATTGCGACTAAGTGCAACATAGGCGGCCATGGTAACTTATGGCCACGAAATATAACAAGCGATAGCCATCGCATTGGAGACTTTGCAGACGGCTTTTCCATAATAACTAACCCTGACACTAGAAGCTACAGCAATCACCTACAATACCTATAACCTAGATAAGTTGCTTATGCCCTTTACCCATGAATACAAAATTATGAAAATGGACAAAATAAAAAGAAAAGCTCAGTTATACTCCATTTCAAATACCATGGCCCGATGCCACTGCAAAGTTTTATGTGGCATCGGGCCATGGTATTTGAAATGGAGTATACCTCTTTACTTTTCTTGTGATACATTACATACCTACTACTCGTAAGATCTATTTTCTACGATGTCA
>JALPQI010013579.1:0-45303 GCA_025490895.1 Thaumatotibia leucotreta | reverse complement strand
CACACCGAAAAAAAATGCAAGAATAGGATTAGGCTGAACGGCATGTTTACAAACCCGTTTCCTGTTTAAAAAATCATAGCATAAACAAAACATGGCTAGCGAAACGTCAACGTCAAAATCGGACGGTCGGCCGCTATCGGCGGTCACGGAAAGTTTGTTTTGAATTAAAATGTTGAAATTACCGTTAAGAAAATTGTATTTTTTAGTGAAACTATGTTTTCTATTCGTGATAGTTATAGTTACTTTGAGTTTATTCGAGTATTGGCGCGGTGGGAAGCGTTCAATACGAGCTGCTGGACTCGACTCTGAAGAAGAGGTTTTTGAGAGGCAAATTCTAGAAGATGAAGCAAGAATAATACCCGGTTTGGGTGAAGGAGGGAGGCCTGCGTACCTGACAGGCGATGACAAGGTCTTAGGAGAGGAAACGGAGAAGAAATTCGCTGTTAATACGTATTTGAGCGATCGCATAGCGTACAACAGAACATTGAAAGGTAAGTCATGTTTCGACGTAAATTCCGGCTTATTTCTTAATATTACCGTTAGAATACCGACATAAGACGGTTGTCTATATATTTACTGGTTTATTTTAGATACAAAAGTCATATAAAAGTATTTACTAAAGAAAAGTAGACCTACTTAATAAGTAGAGCGTGAGACGTTAATACAACCAAATTACCGAGAATGCGACTCGGTTTCATGAGATAAAAGATATATTTTTTATTATTTTATTGACTTATATCTATACATATGCTGTTTATTATTTGTATTTATACTTACTCCATAATATCAGAGCAATATAGGCAATGATACACCCAAAAATTACTATTGACATAAAATTGCCTGTTTATTTATAAACACCCAGGAGATATTTTGAAATGCCTTAATTGCTTCTATATTTATGAGGACCTACACGAAAACCAACAGTGTAATATTAAAACGAAGCTCTAAATGAAATGGTTATACCTGGAAATTGGTTCAGGTATTTATATGATTTTATTTTTATGCTACTATATTTTCAGATATATTGAAAAGTTACTATTTGACTCAGCAGGCTATTCTTAGATTCATCAGAGAGGCAGATACCTATATCTTAACCCTATCTGTCTATTCAGCCTGTATCCACCCACTGCTGGGTATAGGCCTCTTCTTTATTACGCCACTGTGCTAGTTGCATCAATTGCTTTGTTGCCAATCGGCAGATGTCATCTGACCATCTTGTCAGTGGTCTCCCTGACTATTCTTGAACCTTGCCAGAAAAAATGAAATACCCTCTAGAAACTTTTTTTCATTTGCACCTGTTATTTAGAGACAGTGGGCTACCACCGGATCCGACAGAAGTTCCAGGTTGCAAAAGTGTTAATTTATTATCTGGAGGGAATATACTTGTGCCAAGTGTTTCAAAGCAACTGTTTTATGGTACAAATATATTCTCACCATGATCTACAAACTAAGAGCTTTCGAAATGTGGATTTAGGGTAACTAATGTCAGAGTTTTAAAAAACATGTGAAAAAACCTAGAAGTAGTATTAACTATAAAGAAAACGAAAGCAGCATACTTTGGACACATTATATAGAAACAAAAAATAACCTACTGAAATTAATAATTGAAGGAAAAATTGAGGGGAAGCCTGGGCGTGGTAGAAGACGGACTTCATGGACAAGGAATATAAGAGACTGGTTGGAAGTAGAGAGCTTGCACAGTTTGATTTGCATGACGGAAGATAGAGGGACATATGGACATATGGTCGCCAACCTCCTGGATGGAGATGGCACTTGAAGAAGAAGAAGATGTATAAATTTTGTTGATGTTCAGATATATTTGAGCTACTTGGCTACTTGGATCAATTGAATGCACATACAATAGAGTAGTTTGTTATCAAATAAGCAATAATTTGTAATGAAACAGAAAAGTAGTGCCACAGAGAATAGCTGAAGCAGTAGAAAATCTCCCTCAACATTATTAGTGCTTAAAAATTAATTTAATTACTGAAATATTTTAATGCCAAACTGCAGGCTTAGCACATGATTGGTGCGAGAATATGTCGCCGCGAGATAGATCTCCCGTCCTTCACTAGTTATATTAACAAAAGAGGGACGGATAGACTATCTCGCGGCAAGATACTGTCGCGCTAATCATGTGCTAAGCATACGGTCTTAATTGCATAAACTTACAGTTAATATTATTTTGAAAATTAAATATGAGTGATATTTATGAAAGTTTAAATTAATTGCTGAGGTCATCAATTTAATGATCACTGTTTTTTAGTTTTGTTATGACCACATTTTTTGATACAACATCTACAATAACCTTTCTTTGCTTATGTCTTACATTACAACCAAGATATTGTCGGCTGAAAACCAAAACTCACTATAAAAACTGTCACTACTCTTAGCAACCTCTTATGTCTGTATTGAATCAGAACTGAGATACAATCTCTATTTAAAGTAGGCATTTGATACTTGGTGAGTTTTGGTTGTCAACCGACGATATGTTGTTTTGATGAGTTTGATATCTGTCAGTTACATCCTTTCATCATTGCTCATGCAAATGAGATGTGTTATGTTGCAAGGAAGTAATTTTTAGAGATCTAACAGATTTTGTCTCCACATAAGTAAAGTTGATGATTGCTCAACATGTTTAGTTAAGAACAAACAACTTTAGTTATGTGAGTTATGCTTCACTAAATAATTTAATATTTTTGAGTGTCAAAGTGCTTGAGTGGAGACCACGGCTAGGCAAACGCAGCGTAGGACGTCCACCCACAAGACGGACAGACGACCTTATGAAGGTTGCTGGAACACGCTGAATGCAGGTCGCATCTAATGGGTACATGTGGAGGTGCAGAGGGGAGGCCTATATTCAGCAGTGGACGTCTTATGGCTGCGATGAGTGTCATATTAGTTATAGTCAGTTCCCTTCACTTCCTGCCATATGCGTCCATGTCGTCTCGCCAGCTCCTCTTTGTTTTGCCTCTGCTACAGTAGCCATCCTGTGGCTCCCAGTTGGTTAGGATTTTAGCCTATTGGCACTTAATAGGGACGATTGAAGGAAGAGGAAGAGGCTTTGCCCAGCAGTGGGATATGAAATAGGCAATATAATATTTTTTTTTGTGTCAGTAACCACAGTTCTTTACCTGCCGCAAAACAATCTGCTATCTATGTTACACTTGTTAGTTTCAGGTAAGAGTGAAAGAGATAACAGTATGCCCTCAGTTGCCAAATAGTAAAATTTGAATGTACCTACTTTGTTTGAATTATTTATTGATAATGATTGTAAAAATAATAATAAATCTCTACTAAATCAAAATGTTCTAAATTAGCGTTTGTATAGTATAGTAGATGTTTAGATTGTTCAGTAGGTATAGTATGTGTTGATATAATAAAATAGAAATTACATAACATTGTACATTTGTTCAGCTATAGATCAATCCATTCATGCCCGTTGATGTGAGTGATGTGACACAATTCGTAGCATTGTTTACAATTCGAGCCAAAATGTTTATACACAATCAGTAGTAATCATCACACCTTCAAAAATTGAATGAACAATCAAATTATTACATAATGTCATAGCATCCATGCTTCCTATGCTGAGCTGGTTGTTATTTCTGGAGGGGTATCATTCTTGGTTGCGTGGTGACGACAGTAAGAATACACTCGTCGCCAACTTAAGTCATCCTGCGGGTGTCGTAAGAGTCGACTAAGGGATTGAAGTGTCTGACCATACGTTTATAGGATATTAATGATGAATGCGATCGCCAACTCGCTTCCGCACCGTGGCGATTGTGGGCATTACCTCCTAATACAATACTCTTTATTGCACACCTCGTAACATAAAAAAAATAACAAAAAAATACAATCTTAAAGGTAGAGGCAACACAACAGCCTAATCCTATGTATAACTCTCTGTGATAGTTATTTGAATCATCATAAACTTAAGAGCTAGGCTCTTGTTGGTGGAGCAATTTCCCTTTCCTGGGCTTTCTCCTTGACTGCTTGGTACGACACCACGCGCACCTTTTCTTTTATTTGGTCCACATAGGCCCTCCTTGGTTTTCCTCTCTGTCTCCTTCCTTCAACTTTTCCTTCTATTAATCTTTAGATACTCGTCGTGTCGTATCAAGTGTCCAATCATTTTCCCTCTTCTGTTCTCTATTGTTTTTAAAATACACTTGCCCTCCTTCACCATATTTAGCACCTCCTCGTTTGACCTCTTCTTTGTCCAGCTTACTCTTTCCATTTCCAGTGGAGACCACGGCTAGGCGTTATTAGAATAGTACTCATAATTGTTTACAGATTAAATGAGACTTATATAATAATGAATTCTTATTTAGACATAGCATGTAATGTGTGAAACCATCTACAAATACAACGAGTAGACTACCTATTCACAATTTTAATTTCTGAAAGTTAATCTTCTGTGCTGGTTTATTTATGAAATCTGACATATTTATACGATTAAGATCCATTTTGCAAATAATAAGGAGTTAAGCGTCTGTTTAGTAACTTTGTATGTGTTGTGTATGGTGTTACTCAATCTGGCTTATCAGCGCGCATGAGTGAGTCCCATACAATAAAATAGCTGTATGATTGAATGTTTTACTCGTTTAACGGCTGATTTCATGGATATTTTCTTTCACATTACATCACATCATCAGGCTATCTCAGTCCACTGCTGGACGTAGGCCTCTCTTATTAACTATGCATAAAAGTGCATTCAGACCAAAAGAGCATTCGCTATTCTATCCCCCGCTCTACGAAATCAACGAATCACGTTTCGTGTAACGATCGAATTTCGTAGAGTGGGGGGATAGAATAGCGAATGTTCGTTTGGTTTGTACCTTAATGTAGATACACATTAGGAGGTAATTGCCTATAATCGCTACGCTGGGCAAGTGGATTGGCGATCGCATTATGTCCACTATGATGACGACTCTGCTGGTCATCATCAATCTTGTACATCGAATGATCAGTGACATTTCAATCCCTTAGTCGACTCCTACGACACCCACGGGAAGAGTTGGGGTGTATGTCAAATGTATTCTTAAAGCCGTCATCACGCGGCTGATATTTCTTTCAATGTTTATAAAAAATGTTGTAAAATGTCGTATACCAAAGAAAAAATACAATAGAAAAAATATAAATATCTGATGACCTGGTGAAGGTCACAGGAGTCCGCTAGATGTGGGTGGCACAGGACCGGTCATTGTGGCAATCTTTGGGGGAGGCCTATGTTCAGCAGTGGACGTCTTTTGGCTGATATGATGATGATGATATGACATCTAAGTCATCTAACATATTATCTATATGTCATACTTTATGTAATTTACATATTACATAAAATATTAAGTACTAAATAAAGTGTCAAATATTTTAAAATATATTTATATATTTTTTTATTTGAAATGGGCTTACTCATGGCCACAGACTAGCCAAGGGCAGAGAAGTGGCTTACGATGGAGTGAGTTTGCCCGAAGGTGCCTATTCACCCTTGACTTGAAGGTTGACGGGTTATATGATCTCGAAAATATAGACGCTGGCAGGGAATTCCACTCCTTGGCAGTGGGTTACTTCGAGGTTCTTATAAAAAACCAGTTCCAAATGTACCGATCCCAGCTATGCTATTCTCTTATTGACACATTCGACGCTGCGTTCGTCAACGAGCTCGACGTCGAGACAGCCTTGTCTAAAATCCTAGCTGTTTTATTTGACATTAGGAATCGAGGCTGTGAACGAGGTTGTGGGTGAGTTCGTCGCTGTTTTTCGTTAGAGAATACGAAGTTCGTACATTAAACGTCAAACTCTCGACGTAGTGTAGTTCCAGCTCATGCCGCATTCGTCGCCGAGCACTAGTGTCGTTTAAAGTACATTAGTGAATACCATTTTTAGGCTCGACGCTACCGCAGCGCTGACAGCAAGGCGGTTTCCTTAGTAAATAACACTGCTGCATTGAATGGCTAAAGTTTGAGGTTATTGTTTCAGACTTCCGGAACCCGGCGTGCGACCGCGTCACATACGACGCGGAGCTCCCTTCTGTCTCCGTCATCATTATCTTCCATAACGAGCCCTACTCGGTTGTCATCAGGTAGTGTACCGTTTTCAGGTAGTGTACTGTTGGTCAGGTTACTAATGTTACTATAAAATTGTAAGCCAATCTGGCTCACACCTTAATTCAGGGCTTTGTTCTCGAAAACACAACACATTTAGATATAACACGATTTATTAAACTATCAAACTTCTACAGACACAGTAAATATAACCGTTCACCACACTAGTTGAGAAACGAATGGCCATCTGTTACCTGCCAGCGGGAATCCCGCCACACTCGTATTCGACTGTGATTGGCCAGTTTTTACAACGGATGATACTGGCCAATCTCAGTTAGTCAAAAGAACTTCTCTTTAGTACAATATTATAGATCAATTTATTAATTGCATAAAATATATATTGAGTGACTAAAAATAAATTGTAACAAAATAAATGCACAACGTCTTCCTAAATCGTCAACCCTGATATTGAAATTGACATCGGTAGGTTTTTTTTACACAGATGACATTTAAAATAATGCGTTGGAATTTAAAAATAAATTCGGTGAATCAACTTTTTTCTGTCTGTTATTACCATGGTTACGGTCGCCTGAGTCACACCGGTTTTATGCATAATTATGATACTTAAACTATGCAAACACGCATTTTTCTAGTTTTAATAAACCCTTTCCTTGATGGGCCATCTACAAACATGGACTATATGCACGTTTGCATAAATTAGGTTGCATAATTTTGCATAAAACCAGCGTGACTCAGGCGACCGTAACCATGGTAATAACAGACAGAAAAAAGTTGATTCACCCAATTACGTCTCTGGGACTACTGACAACTATGTCACCATTACAGAATGTTTTTTTTCTAATTGACGATAATGGCTGACAGTCAAATCTATTCGAGGAAACTTTGTCGCTTAATCAGTATAATATGGATAAAATATTAAAAATACGTGTAGGTAAGGTATTAATAATTGTAACATAAATTATAATATTTGGTGGAACATTAATGATGCATTAATTATACGTGTATTTGGTTTTTCTGTCAATCATACTTTGCCACAAATACTGCACGTTGATAATGATCACTAGTTCTGAGCTATATCTTTTAATATTGGGTCATTACCTATGAAATTGGCGTCTTTGGTCATAGACTTTACCTTTTGTTAAATTTCAACAGTTGTTCACTGTGTAACAATAGTAAATTGTGTCACAAGCTCACAAGGGATCAAAATGGTATATTTCCGGCGTGGGCGTATATTGAATCCTGAATGGAGCGACGGATTCCACAATTGAATCCCGACCGTAGGGAGATATTCTAAAGTGGAATCCTGAGCGTAATGAAGGATTCAAGCGTTAACGCCCAAGACGAAATAATTTTGATACCGTGTGACACATACTGCTTTTCACACCACCTATGAGAAAAATAAAAGATATATCACATATTTAATATTTATGCAAATAATCGATTCTGAAGAAATTTTTATCAGTTATGAACGTACTGTTTATTTTCATATTTCATTGTATTTTTTTAGACTGGCAATAGAAAGTCCTTGAACAGAAAAGTGCCACTTTGATCCCTCCTAGCAGGAAAGAAAAACCCGTATTCGAATAGGTGGTGTGAAAAGGTTTTTTCACACTAATAATAGTTGGTTTTTTCTTAATTGATATTCAATAATAAGCTTTGAAAACAACTCTTGCCATATGCTGCCGGTTCATATGTTTCGAATAGATATAAATGTATGATAGTACCTTGTTTTATGTAGATATACGAAACACGCCTTAGAAGTATCTAATATTACTAGAAAAAAATGGTTTACTTCGATATCATAAAATTATGCACAAAATTAATTGTATGAAAAATAGACTTCACAAAATTCTCAATTAACAAAACGCCAATTTGTTTTATCAGTGCTTGAATAAGTAATGACAATGACCTAAAACACTGGAGGCTTTTGCCCATCAGTCGTTAGCCTGACATGTTGACTATGATATTGTCTGTGTGCAGGACAATATGGAGTGTGCTCAACACGGCAAGACGGGACCAGCCGTGGCATCGCCGCGCCAACTACCTCGAGCGGGGCACCGGTCGCATTATGAAGTTAGGTGAGTTAAGGCCGGGTGTTAACAAATGCGTGTGCAGTACACGCACGTGCGCGTTCGTGGCGTGCGCGTTGTAGACATTGAGCTTCGTATCCACTAGAGGCAGCCTCGGGTTGAGCGGCCTCGACTTGAAGCAAATAGCCTCAGTTTGAGGCTGCTCGCTCTGAGGCAACAGCTACGGATCAGCTCGAGGCGTGTCGCGTCAGCTTGATCCGTAGCTGTTGCCTCACGAGCGACCGTCTCCACTAAACACACGGCTCGGACTGAGGCGCCTTTGAGCACGGCACAGAGACCGACAAAATATGCTTCGGGTTGCGGCGACGAATTAGCCTCTTGTCGCGGCGTGCCTCAGGTCGAGGCAGCGTCTCCACTTGCGCAGTGAGGAGTGAGGCAGCCGCTCGACCCGAGGCTGCCTCTAGTGGATACAAGGCTTTACATATGTCATAGTAGTTGGCACACCGCTAGCTGGTTGCGCGCACGTAATACAATATTTGCATAAACTACAATTTCATATCAGATGCAAGTAATGAGAGAGGGTGATATCGATACCGCGTGTAACTCTAATACGGGCGATCAATTAAACCACGCATGGAATTCATCAGTGTAATCATGGATTATGACTATTATGAGGTTTTTTTAAGTTCCACTTAATTATGACCCCACAGAATTATTTTAAGATTATCGGAGCAGCAATGTAGGTACGAACATTTGTTATTGTTGATATGGCAGTTATGTCATCTGCTTGTCAAATTAGCTGTCAACGAGCGTTTAACTTGAGTGTGTTGCTCTACATTGCGGCGAATTATTTTGTATGGATAATTTTGTTGCTCTAATTTTAAGTTAAATTTACCTAAATGTAGTTATTATGTCCTAAACTAACATCCGTTAAGAGCTTCGCCCGTATTAGACTTACATTGTATGTATTCGTGATTTGGTACCCACATCAGTCACATCCCAAGCCTAAATTGAGCTTACCGTTTGACTAGATCGATTTGCGTCAGATATCCCAAGATATTTATTAATATTTAATTTTTCCGCAGGCTACCCCGGCCAACCCCAAGACTCGGAACACGTATACCTCAAAGAGATAATACTGGTGGACGACAATTCGACGCTACCCGAGCTGCGCGGGAAACTTCCGCATTATGTGCGCACGCGTCTGCCTGTCGGCATGGTGCGCATATTACGACTGCCTGACAGGTATGTGATGACACTGATGACTCAACTAGTAATAGTTCATCAATATGACCTGGGCATTTTCGCGAGAAGAGATCCAAAAAAAATTTTTTTTTAAGGTAGGTACATTTAATGTTTTTCCTACTCAGAATAACGAGTTCTTTCAATCTAGGAGAAAAAAAGTACAAAAAAAAATGGTCCCACATTTTTCATACATTTTACATGCTCTCTACCACGGAGTAAATGGAGATGGCAAGTAGGCGTTCCCGTGTAGCCGATACTATGATGCGGAGTTCATACTTCACGCGCACTTATGATTAGTACGTGATGGGCCGTGTCAGAAATTGAACGTTCGAATCGCGAATAAAAAAATCGGTTATTAAATAAACAATGCCGTATGGTGCTGTACTGAGCTGCAGAAATAACAGCAAAAAAAATATATTTCACATGGAGGTATTTCCTACCACCGGTAAGTATTTTTTTGTATTTTAATTCAATAAATACAAAAACATGTTGCTTCGTCTATTATTTACGTACGTTTGTTATTCAAATTCAATTTTATTACTCAGAGAATAGAGTTCACAATCTTTTGTTAAGATTGTATACATTTCTCTAGAACATTCGCTACTCTAAATGTCAAACAAGGTTCGCTACTCATAGGCTGTCCAAAGTCGATATTTATATCGATAATGTTAATGTTATGATATATCAGCGTTCGATATTTAATTATCAGTAGGGAATGTAATCAAGTAAAAAATGTATAGTTAAAACTATACATTATGTATTATAACTTATAACTATACATTTTACTGAGTATTAAGCGATAAATCGGATTTTAATACACTATTACTAACCGATGTGCATTCCATACTTTACATACCTATAATATATTTTCTACATTTTCAGATTCCCAAAAGATGCTGAAATTAAAAATAAATGGATCGAAGCTACTGGACAAGTCAATTGGTTTCCGCAAAAATAGTCCAAATTCAGTACTAAAATAATACAATATGAATCGATCGAATTCAGAACCTGGTTCTTAATTGCTTTATCGTTATGTACTTGTTGAAATGTTAAACAAGAATAATAATTAAAAGTTTTATTAAATTTACCACCTGGTCACCTGTTTTTTATTTGATTACTACTGCTATTTACTATTTATATTAATTGTTACTATATACTATTTATATTGATTGTATGTGCTGCTTGTAAGTACGGACGGGACGGTAATCGCTTACGATCAAGTGATACGTCTGCTCGTTTGCCTCCAATTACATAAAAAAGAGTTAACAGAACTGCATGTTACAAAGTAGTTCCACTTAAGGCTTTCCTGGTCTTCATCCTTAGGTCCCCTTGTCCAAATTAGCAGTTTCCGCGAGAAAATGCTCCAGTTAGGTACTGAAGAAAACCCTCAAATCTCCATCAATGTGCCATTCAAATTTGAGGAGTTCCCTCAGTTCGTCATGGATTCCATCATTAGATCAGATTAAAATGAAAGGAGACTGCAGTGGAGGTTTATTCTTAAAAATAAATGAAGAATATTTTGAAATTGGCTGACAGAACTGCGAATAATAGAGCACTTCCTCTTATGCCATCTCTGGTTTTCCACTATCAGGTCCTAATTGTGGCTTTCTCATGGAACTACTCAAGGTTCTTAAAAAAACACCGAAATCACCATACAAGTGCGTTTCGAAATTGAGGAGTTCCCTCAATTCCGCACGGATCCCATCATTAGATCAGAACCAAAATCCAATAGGACCACCTCGCAAGTATACACTTTTGAACAAAGGAAAATCAAAATCGGTTCATAATTGAATGGGTAATCGCGTAATACACATACAAAAAAAACTAACAGACGAATTGAGAACCTCTTTATGAAGTCGGTTGACAAAGTTTTACTTTATTATTATTTGCTAGTCAGTAGAAACCGTAAAAAAATCGAACAGCCAATCAAAATTTTCAAATTTCCCGCCTTTAACGCTAATGAAATATCAATACTATTTAAATATCGATAATGTATACGTATTGCCCTATGGAAAATAACAAAAAGTCGTAACAAGACAAGGATATACAGTCACTTACGACTTTTTGTGTTTTGGGGTTGTCCAGTCCATGTAGTCCTATTCTTATTTGTCGGCTACTCACAGGCGAGTAGAGATCTCGTATCACCAGTGTAACGTGACCTAGGATTTGTAATTATTTCTGCGTAGTCGTAGATGTTAGATAAACTGGTTTTTTGACCCATTACTCGCTCATTTTAATACAGTAGCGCCACCTTGTTTGGAGTAGCTGTATTACATAGCTGTATTAGAAGACTTTGTAAAAGAAAGAAAAAGACGCAAGATGCATAACTTGAACATTCTATTTTAGACCCTGACTAAAACAATATACAGATGAATTTCATTGTGGGAATGATAGCTGGTTCTTACCTTATGGGTATGGAAAACTGCTACCAATTAAAAACATTTTGTAATTGTATGCATGTATCTACGTAAAATGGGATTGTGTGAGTTTGACGACACCGGTTTTCATACTAAAAAGCTAGCATTTCACATCCACTAGTTTATTAATTCGTGCTCTCTACTTTGTAACCGCTGTACAAAGTGTTTGAAAAACGGTTACGTAATAGAAACAAAAAGTTGGGACACTTTTTTTCTTCTAGTAGGATCGAAAGAGCTCGTGATTCTGAGCAGGAAAAACATAAAATTTACCTGTTTCAAAAAAATAAGTTTTTGGATCTCTTCTCGCGAAAATGCCCACCTAAGGTCGATTCTGAAGTCATATTGATGAACTTTTACTAAGAGACCGACACCCGATTGGAGAAAAAAAATACAAACCCTGAGAAATTAGTATGCGGAAATGTTTGGGACAGTCACGGATCCACTTCGTTGAGGGGGGGCATTGATGATATGATAGTATTTTATACTTAAAACAGCACCTAGGCATACCTAAGTCCAGTGTAGGGGGGGCAAGTGCCCCCATTGCCCCCCTTGGATCCGCGCCTGGTTTGGGACATCATATATTTTTTCGGATGTCGGTCCTTGGATTGTATAATTTCATCAGTATGACCTCAGAATTACATTGAATAAAAAATAATTAAGAAAACGTTTCATTTTGGCAAAACCCCTGGCGTTTTACGGGTTATGAATTTGTAGGCGTTGATTTTAACGCCATCTTTTGGCGGATAGCCAAACTATTACCCGACTTTCGGCACGATACTATTTATTTTCGTACCTGACCTGACTAAACGTAATTTTTAAAATCACTACAACTATTAACGTCACGTCAAACGATAAAAAAAATATTGTGTATTATTCATATTATCGATTAATTAGATGATTATCAATGATCGTTTTTTTGGATTCACCCTCGCGGGATTTCGCGTATAAAAAATGATTGATGTGACTATAAAAAAAAAAAAACTATTATATTACATTATGAAGAGAAGAGAAGTAACATGGCATGGAATTGCGTATAAATAATCAAAGTATATTTTTCAAGTTACTATAGGAGACCCGCCGGGCGAACCCAAAAAAACCGATCACTGATGATTATCGTATACTTAAAGATAAGATTTCAATGTATCGATCTATAATTTTGTTTTTCAATGCCATCTTGTTCAGAAACAAAATGAAATCCAACACGCGCCTAACCAGATGGCGCTGCATTCATTTAGGTGACAAATAAAAAAATAACCGTATGTTGTTTACGTTTATAAACATTTTATGAACTTTATTATTATATAGCTCAATTGATTTCAATTCTCAAATAATCATTTTTTATTACGAAAAAAATGTCACTGTGCTGTGAATCTGAAATTTAATTATTTATTTTTATTGTAAGGTAAATTTACAGACACAGAATAAATTGTCATACAGTAGTATAGCTCAGTTTAATCGAACACAGTCTGCTACTCAAGAATTGTACACGTCATTTACAAAAAAACACGACATCAGGGATGGGATGCCGGTTTTTCTCCATACAAAAGAACTGTACATCCTTATCTGTTAATTTCACATTTGCGTTTAATAAAAAGAGACAAAACATAAACTTGCTTATAATATATGTTATATTATACGCCTTGTGAGTTTTTAAGAACTGTTTTCTGTTGTCAACCGAAGTAGCTAATCATTATAACATGAGTTATAATAACTATAGTGAATTCATCGGCCCTACCGCGAACTTCGAAATTCGCAAATTATGAGGATCGTCATTAGAGTGACAGAGATAAATGCTCGAAATTAACGGATTTCGAAGTTCTTGGTAGTAGGCCAGATTGTTACTTGAGAAGCGACCTCTATAGTGAACAAAGGACAGTTTTGTACTTCCTGTACAGAATAAAACTTAATAGAAACCATTTCTTCTGTAGCTCAGATATAATTCACACCTATGTTCCAACACATAATCTTTCATGTACATTCCACATGAGCATACATACTCAGAAACAAAACACATGTATATGCCATTACGCCCCGAGATACCTACTCTTTTAAAATATTATTACTCGATTTATGAATACATATCACAGAAGTCCTCATTTTCTGTTACAACTGAGGTCACGCACAAACGCGACCCATTTTTTTATTCGCCGTCCTGTCAAAATAAAATTTAATACCCATTGTATTAATTACAACGCCATCTTTGGAAGTATGGAGGATCTGAAATACATATTTCTTCAAGCTACAGCCGATTACGCATGGCTGTTAAATTGATTGCAATGCCATCTATTGCAAATTGACAAATACGTAGGTTGCCTTTTAAGTTGTGTCGTTTGAATTAAGTATAGACAATTTAATAGATTATTACCATCTATTGTTTTTCGAAGAATTCTCCTCGATGTTTAATACACTTTTGCATGCGTTCAAACCAGTCTTTAAAACATTTATTCCACTCCGAAGTGGGGGTAGTCAAAATGGCCGATTTGTAAGCGTCAACAGCTTCTTCAGGTGAGCTGAAGCGTTGACCACGAAGACTTTGCTTAATTTTGGGGAACGTAAAAAAATCGTTAGGGCTTAAGTCAGGGCTGTAAGGTGGGTGATCTAAAATTTCCACATTTTGGGCGCTCAAAAACATCTTTGTTTGGCGGGCGGTGTGCGAACTTGCATTGTCATGAATGTCATGATGCAGTATCATACGACGCGTCGAGTTGTTTTTTCGAAATTCGGTTATGACTTGCGGCAAACAACAGTGGTATACCAGTCAGCGGTAACCGTCTTGCGATTTTCTAGTACAATAGTGGCTACGTGACCACCCTTTGCCACAAACGAGGCCACCATTTTTTTTAAGTGCTCCGCGAGCGTATGACTTTGGTCGGTTTTGGCTCATCCTGAAAGACCCAAACAGTTGACTGCTGTTTAGAATCTGGATCGTAAGCATATACCCAAGACTCGTCACCACTAACCATATCATAAACATGTTTTGACTCGCCTCGGCTGAATCGCTGCAGAGTTTTGCGACACCAACTAACACGGGCAGCTTTTTGGTCGTCGCTAAGCAAATGTGGTATCC
This sequence comes from Thaumatotibia leucotreta, assembly GCA_025490895.1. Classification (NCBI taxonomy): domain Eukaryota; kingdom Metazoa; phylum Arthropoda; class Insecta; order Lepidoptera; family Tortricidae; genus Thaumatotibia; species Thaumatotibia leucotreta. The sequence continues at coordinate 30,476 of JALPQI010013579.1, read as the reverse complement.
AACGAGAGATCAACTTTCTTACGCCAAGTTCTTCGTGCAGGATTTTTTGGATAGTGGTCCCTGAAATGCCCACGGACGCCTCTATTTCACGGTAGGTCACATGACGACCTTCGAGTACTAGCTGCCGCACGGCTTCGATATTCTCTTGCGTCATGGCGGTTTTTGGACGACCTTTACGGGGCTTGTCACTGAGGCTAGACTGCCCACGTTGAAATTGTAAATACCAGCGTTCTACAGTCCTAAGACACGGTGCTGCATCACTAAACACAGAAGTGATCTCCTCAAAACACTGAAGTCGCGATAATCCCCTTTTAAAGTTGTAGAAAATAATCGCATGCAAATTTTCCTTAGTTATTTCCATTTTTACAACCGACTTGTCACCTTTAAATAGACGCTGTAATAAAACTATTCGACCAATTTGAAAACATTTTTTTGTTATCGCGTTCTAAATTCAAAAGGATGAAAATGCCATATGTTTATTTTTTTTTAAATCGCGAGAGGTGGGCAAACGACACGACTTAAAAGGCAGCCCTCGTACACAAAATTCTTCAGGTTAGCGTAGACAAGAGTTCATATACGTCAACTAGTTTCATTGTTACGCCACCTATGATTATACAAATTAATTACGCTCGTTGATCAAATCCACAGGTGGCGTTAGAAGAATATAGATTAACTTGTTTATTTTAGGTTAATTAAGCTAAAGAAACTACAACGCCATCTATCGACCAATAGATGCACTTCTTTAAGTCAGGGGCTACAAGAACCCGCTACTCCCTAGTCTTGACTAGGGCTCACGGTACACGTGTAACTCGCCAAACCGGATACCCGTGTTCTTAAGCCCGACGGTACTAAGAACCCGAATTACACGAACCAGCCGGGTACCCGTGTCCGTGTCCAATACACGGATACCGTTTTCACGAAACCGCGTGCTACCCGGGTACCCGGGTACTTAAGACCGAACCGAACGGGTTCGAAATAATTTGAGCAAATGCAAATAAGGTCTATTATTGAATGTAACCTGCAGCTTCGTTCAACACTACAAAACACTACCTGTTCAGGAAACTTCAGCCGATATAACTTTTTTATTGATGTTTTATAAATTTCGACTCTATGTGTTACGCAATAAGGTCTATTTGACACAATTAGCCTTTCGCTTATCAATCCATTTGTTCTCTTACCATGTCAGGGAGTATTGGGATCCTCGGAGTCGACATTTCCAACGACGTCCAATTCCGATGTCACCTAGAGGGAAAAGCTACGCTGGCATCCAAAAAGCTCGGGGTGCTCAATAAAGCGAGGGGATACTTTACTCCGGGGCAAAGACTTCTGTTATATAAGTCGCAAGTCAGACCCCATATGGAGTATAGCTGTCACCTCTGGGCAGGAGCACCTGTATACCAGCTTGTACCCTTTGACTCGGTTCAGAGACGAGCTGTCCGAATAGTCGACGATCCCAGACTCACAGGCGGTATTGAACCCTTAAGTCTAAGGAGAGACTTCGCCTCCTTATGTGTGTTCTATCGTCTGTACATTGGGTTGTGCTCTGAAGAACTGTTCGACATGATGCCAACGTCCACTTTTCATCATCGCACCGCTCGCCACCGACTGGGCGCTCATCCTCACACCTTGCAACCTAAATGGTCGCGCACCGTGCGGTTTCAGAGGAACTTCCTCCCGCGGACGGTCCGTCTGTGGAATGAGCTCCCTGCCGAGGTTTTCCCATTGTCCCGTTGGTTCTTCAAAAGAGGAGTGTACAAGTTCTTATTGGGTCGGCAACGCGCATGTGACACCCCTGGGGTTGCAAGCGCCCATAGGCTACGGTGACTGCTTTCCATCAGGCGGGCCGTATGCTTGTTTGCCACCGACGTGGAATAAAAAAAAAAAAAAAAAAACAACTATAGCCGTTAAGTCTCACGACCCATTCGTACGCTTCTCGTCAAGGACGTCCCCGAACCCGCGGGTATTTAAAGTCCGTGTAAATAATGCCCGTGTACCCGTGTATCCGTGTAGACGGGTATTATTTACACGGACTTTAATTACCCGTGTAAATCGGGTCAGAAACCCGTGTACGTGTAACACGAACACGGGTATGAGAAACGTTGACACGAAACCCGGACACGACCGCGAGCCCTAGTCTTGACTAAATGTATTACATATTACAACGCGACCTGTCTACGATAGATGCAATTCTTTCGGTTAGGGAGACAAGAACACGCCACTCTTGACGACTAAATGAGGGTTTTCTGAAACGACGTTCACCAGGGCGGCAGCACTGAGGCGTCAGGTCCAGAAACTTATCTAAATTCTCAGAGCGCCTATAGTTTCGTGTTTAAATGTTTTGTATGAGTTAATAAATTTACATAAAAAAATAAAAATACCTCCAAGTTAGTTTTTCTTTGGAGCTACGTAATTGTGTTTCTTAGCGGCACCTTACGGCTAAGTGGCGCCTACTGGTGGTAGAAAACCCTAATTGATTACATAATACAACGCCACCTATCGACAAATAGATGCACTTCTTTCGGTTAGGGGACAAGAATCCGCCACTCTTGACGACTAAATTTATTATATATTACAACGCCACCTATCGACAAATAGATGAACTCCTTCAGGTTAGGGCTGACAAGAGCCCGCTACGCGGGCTCCGGCGCTGCGATTGGCGACGTCCTTGTATTCTTGGACGCCCACTGCGAAGGAGACATTGATTGGCTGCGTCCTCTCTTGCAGAGGATTAAAGACAGCCCTAAATCAGTGGTCGTACCAATAATTGATGCCTTGGCCAAGGATACATTCCGGCATTCGAGATATGCGCGCGCCTTTGTAAACAAACCGAAGGTGACTGTTTTGGGTGCCTTTTCCGTCTGCGTTCATTTTCAATAATTTCGTAGTTAGCTTAGGGTTCATTTGACTATCTTAGGTTTTCAATTACTTTTTTATTGTGTTATTTTTTGAAGTATTACATTACTGGGCTTGTTTTATACATCATTCTGTATTGTGTTAAATGGTGGCAATAATTTATCACTACACCTTCAACAGTCATTCGATTTGCATACTAATTAATTATTTGTATCATAGTATTTTATACGCTTTACATGGAGAAATCGTTTCAAACTTACACTACACCTGACGACAAACGCTACGTTGATGATTTTTCATCTGATTTACTCTAATCATTATTCTCCTTCTCACATTCCAACTACAACTACGATTTAATTTATCAACGACCAAAAATTAAATCACCGTTCAAATAGTAATATCAAACTGTCGACTATAGTGATAACAACACCACCTATTGGCCAATACTATACAGGTTACGGTTGACAAAAGCCACACAACACACGTCGGCTTGATTGATAATAGCGCCACCTATAGACCAATAACAGTACTTTTTCTGAAATTACGTTAACAAAAGCCACACGTCAGTCTGTTTGATTACAATGACAACGGACAAAAAGGTTTTTTTTTTTCAAATTAAGTTGAACAAGCCTTACTAAGTTTGTCGACTAAATTGATTACAACGCCATCTATCGACAAATAGATGAACTTCTTCAGGTTAGGGCTGACAAGAGCTCGCTACGCAGGCTCCGGCGCTGCGACCGGCGACGTCCTTATATTCTTGGACTCCCACTGCGAGGGAGACACAGATTGGCTGCGTCCTCTCTTACAGAGGATTAAAGACAGCCCCAAATCAGTGCTCGTACCAATTATAGACGTCTTGGCCAAGGATACGTTACAATATTTGTGGTGTTCGCCCAGGGACCCATGGCAACTCAAGGTGATTGTTTTGGGTGGCGTCTTTTAATATATAGTTAGCATTTAGGGATGACTTCGGTTTTAGTTTTCAATTAATATCCTAACGGCCTATTTCACAATTCCCGGATAAATATATCTGTCCGATAATATGGTCACGTTGATCACTATCCTTTTCCCAAATATGAAAGATAAGGACAACTATCATTTATCTGACAGATATTTTATTCAAGGACCAGGCACTAACAGATTAAATAGATTTAAACTAGTATATTTTGAAGGTCAGCAAGAATTGTAACTATTCAATTCATTAGGTTTTTCTTAAGTTTAAACATCATGCATTTTCTATTAACTGTCTAAAAATTCCATGTATAACCTTTATCATATTAACTTATCACGTAGATACCATTTGAAATTTACACTTCACCTGAAAACGCTGACTTACAATTCAAAATACGTATTTTGCCATTAGACAGGAACATCCCCTGTCAGTCTTGTGGCAAAGTTTGTCGCTCTCGCATAGGTCTTGTTAGCCACAAAAAGCGATTTGTTCAGGACATTTACACGTAAAATCGTCTTAAATAAACGCAAAGACCAGTAGTGTTTTGTACATGTACATTAATTACAGTACAGTTACATTACAGTACCTACAGTTAAACCTAGACCTCAAGCAATACAAAAATAAAAAGCCTTTCGCATGTACTAATTATACATTTTAAATAATATGAACCATGCCTAAACGGCAAAAGTAGAAGTTACTTATAAATTTTGCAAGCGCCATTTAATTTGATTACAGCGCCATCTATGATCAAATAGCGTAACTTGATGCAGGGTAGGGCTGACTCGCGCGCGACATTCCGGCGCTACAGCCGCTAAAGCTGACACACTAATCTTCTTGGACGCGCACTGTGAAGGAAACACTGACTGGCTGCGACCTCTCTTGCACAGGATCAAGCATAATCGGAAGTCTGTGCTCATACCATTGATCGACATGATTAATCATACTGATTTCGAATATGATCCAATCGACATTTATTTCTATCAGGTGATAGTCAAATGACATATATTTTGTGTTAACTGGGTTGGTTGAATAGAACTATGCGCTATATAATCGTTCATCTACTGTGTTTGGTAAAATTTTATGTACTTTACGAGAACTCATTCATTACATTTCTACTTATTAAAATATAAGGAGGAGTTAATTTCAGCGCCACCCATCGATCAGTGCTGGTTATCATTTCATTTAAAACTTTCCGTTTGAACTTACATAAATTTGACCTTGAGTTTAAATTTTAGATTTAGATTGATAACATTGCCACCTTTCGTTGAGTAGCGTAATTACGTACAGGTTTGGCTTGACACGCGCGCGGCACACCGGAACGATGTCCGCTACTAGCGAGGTGTTCATTTTTCTGGACGCCCACTGCGAATGCAATGCCGACTGGCTACGACCACTTTTACACAGGATCAAGCTTAATCCGAATTCTGTCGCTACGCCATTGATCGATCTGATCGGAACTAAAACTCTGTCGTATTATTGCGGAGACGAATATAAGATGCAGGTGAAAGTTGGATAGAGTAGGAAATGCGTGAACTACTAGATTTTATAATATAGCTAAGTAAAATTAAGCTTACTACGGTATCATTATTAGGGTATGCTGATTTAGACGATATAGAATGTATTTTTTTTGTATATTAGCAAACATTTTACTTATCTGTAATTGTAAATTTAAACAAACATTTGTTTTTAAATTTGATGCATTTTGGATCACATAGATCACGTTTATTGTTTATTTTTGCTTTACTTTACCTTCAAACCCCTACGTTTGTCTGTCAGTTGATTACGGCGGCATCTCTCGTCAAATAGCGTTTTTACCGCCATCTATATTAAAAACAGCGTAATTACAAGCAGGATAGCTGGCGCCATCTATCTTCGAAAAACATAAGTGCATTCAAAATAAATAACAGGATACACGCGAGACTCGCCGGCGCAACAGGCGACATCTTAATATTTAGAAGCGCCATTTGCGTCTGTGGTCAGATACTTCAGATAGGTTTAAATAATCGCCAAGTGAGTTTTTATTGAACAGTGCCATCTGTTAGATAGCGGTACTTATGTCATTGGATATAATAAAAACTCACCGCCACATAATGACTTACCTTTGTAATTTATTAGTGTTGATTATTTAGTAACTATAATTTTCCAGTTGATATCCATTTCCGGCATAAGGAATGCAAAGAAATGTTTGTAACAAAAGCCTATTATGTACGTCAGCTAGTTTGATTACGACAATTGCCAAATAGATTTTCTTTAAATGAAGGTTAACAAGTAAGCCTTACCAAGTTCGTCGACTAAATTGATTACAACGCCATCTATCGACAAATAGATGAACTGCTTCAGGTTAGGGCTGACAAGAGCTCGCTACGCAGGCTCCGGCGCTGCGACCGGCGACGTCCTTATATTCTTGGACTCTCACTGCGAAGGGGAAACCGATTGGCTGCGTCCTCTCTTACAGAGGATTAAAGACAGCCCCAAATCAGTGCTCGTACCAATTATAGACGTCTTGGCCAAGGATACGTTGCAATATTTGTGGTATTCGCCCAGGGACCTATGGCAACTCAAGGTGATTGTTTTGGGTGTATTTAGGGATGACTTCGGTTTTAGTTTTCAATTAATATCCTAACGGCCTATTTCACAATTCCCGGATAAATATATCTGTCCGATAATATGGTCACGTTGATCACTATCCTTTTCCCAAATACGAAAGAAAAGGACAACTACCATTTATCTGACAGATATTTTATCCAAGGACCAGGCCCTAACAGATTAAATAGATTTAAACTAGTATATTTTGAAGGTCAGCAAGAATTGTAATTCATTAGGTTTTTCTTAAGTTTAAACATCATGCATTTTCTATTAATTGTCTGTAAAATTCATTTATAACCTTTATCGTATTCACTTATCACGTAGATACCATTTTAAATTTACACTTCACCTGAAAACGCTGACTTACAATTCAAAATACGTATTTTTTCCATCAGACATTAACTTCCCCTGTCAGTATTGTGGCAAAGTTTGCCGCTCTCGCATAGGTCTAGTTAGCCACAAAAAGCGATGTCTTCAGCACATTTACACCTAAAATCATCTGAAGTAGACGCAAAGGCCAGTAGTATTTAAAAATGTACATTAATTACAGTACAGTTACATTACAGTACCTACACTTAAACCTAGACCTCACGTAATACAAAAACAATAAGCCTTTCGCATGTTTCGCAAATTTTAAATAATATGAACCATGCTTAAACGGTACGGTAGAAACTACGGTAGAAGTTACTTATAAATTTTGCAAGCGCCATTTAATTTGATTACAGCGCCATCTATGATCAAATAGCGTAACTAGATGCAGGGTAGGGCTGACTCGCGCGCGACATTCCGGCGCTACAGCCGCTAAAGGCGACACACTAATCTTCTTGGACGCGCACTGTGAAGGAATCACTGACTGGCTGCGACCTCTCTTGCACAGGATCAAGCATAATCGGAAGTCTGTGCTCATACCATTGATCGACATGATTGATCATACTAATTTCGAATATGATCCAATCGACATTTATTACTATCAGGTGATAGTCAAATGACATATATTTGTGTTAACTGGGTTGGTTGGATAGAACTATGCGCTATGAATCGTTCATCTACTGTGTTCGGTATATAAATTTTATGGACTTTACGAGAACTCATTCATTACATTTCGTAAAATTATCTCACCACAGTATCATTATTAGGATATGCTGATTTAGATGATATAGAATGTATTTTTTTGTATTTTTTCGTATATTTGCAAACATTTTGCTTATCTTTAATTGACGGTACATTTAAACCAATTTTTATTTTAATTTGATGAATTTTGGATCACATAGATTACGTTTATTGTTTATTTTTGCTTTGCTTTACTTTACCTTCAAACCCCTACGTTTGTCTGTCAGTTGATTACGGCGGCATCTCTCGTCAAATAGCGTAACGACGGCAAGCCCGGCTACGTTGATTTTCACTGCCATCTATATTGAAAACAGCGTAATTACAAGCAGGATAGCTGGCGCCATCTATCTTCGAAGAACATAAGTGCATTCAAAATAAAAACTGGGCACACGCGATACACGCCGGCGCAACACGGGAAATTTTAATATTTAGAAGCGCCATTTGCATCTGTGGTCAGATAGGTTTTTTAAATGATCACCAGAAACAATTTGTAATATGACATTATAGGGAAATAACAAACTAATCGTAACATTTCAATCAGTCGTCGAATGTATCGTTTTCCAGACGTCTTTGCATATTATCATAATGTTAGCTAACATATCCTGGTTGGCTAACTTAATCTTAGTTTACTTTCAAACTGTGAGTTGTTACATTATTTTAAATAATCGCCTTGTGAGTTTTATTGGACAGTGCCATCTGTTGGATAGCGGTACTTATGTCATTGGGTATGATGAAAAATCACCGCCACATAATGACTTACCTTTGTAATTTATTAGTGTTGTTTATTTAGTAACTATAATTTTCCAGTTGATATCCATTGGCATAAGAATATACGAATATATTCATCATTGCCTGCAGCGATATCTTTTCCAAGTTAACATACAATTAAAACTTACATTAGTTTTATAATACGTTTACTCAAAAACTATTATATGAAAATAAATTAATATGTTAGAAATTTTTCTTTTAAGACTTTTTAACCTCAATTTTCAATGAGGGTAAACAGCTACGACACATACATAAACAGGAAATACCTTTTACACTGGTTTAAATTTTAAACCAATAGGTACCAAACTAAAAACAGCCAAAAATATTCATTTTGATGTTACCGCCATCTATCGACTATCATTCACATATCCTCCAAAGTAAACACCAGCGCCATCTCTCGACCAGCCCCCATGTTATAGTGTTTTCACGTGCATGGACATATGCAGCAAAATAGCAACATCATGCATAGATAATCGTCCCTACTGACAACTCTTGCAAAATAGACTATTGGCATCTATTGAAATTAACGTCATCTCTCGACCCGCATACTTGTAAGTTTTTCAAATCTTGAAATCAACGCCATCTCTCGACGAACCCCCGTATTTGCAGGATAGGCCTCACGCGCGCGCGCCTCGCCGGCGCCCGCTACGCGAACGGCGAAGTGCTAATATTCCTTGACGCTCATTGTGAGGGCGTCACAGACTGGATGCGTCCAATGCTGCAGAGGATAAAAGATGCTCCGAACGCTGTTGTCATGCCGATTATAGATGTCGTGGAGCATAAGGATTTCTACTATAGTGTGCAAGATCCGGCCGTGTTTCAGGTTCGAGTTTGGGTTTTTTGTGTGTTTGGAAGACAAGTCACGGTGGCACGAGCGAAATTTAGCTAGGGACTTACCCCCTTATTCATAAACGTTTATTAACTTAGCAAGCCACTAAGCATTGTGAGTCCCATTCGATCTTATCATTTTTTTTTATGTGACGAAGTTAGACAATTGAGCTCTCAGCCCACCTGAAGGTGCGTTCAAACCAAAAGAGCATTCGCTGTTTTATCCCCCGTTCTACGAAATCAACCAATCACGTTTTGTGTAACGATCGAATTTCGTAGAGTGGGGGGTTAGAATAGCGAATGCTCTTTTGGTTTGAACGCACCTTGATGGAAAGCAGGATCTGAGGCCCATGGACATAGCGATCAAAAAATCGCCTATGCGCTGCCTACCTTGAGGACTTAGATGGATTGCCTCTATCTATTTAATTACACCGGCTATCGTACGCCCAAATCGAAACAGCAGTGCAAACACTGCTATTTAGCGGCAGGTTAACGGGTAAGACGGTGGTAGCTATCCGGGCGGACCATACACGAGGTCTTACCACCAGCAAGAACCGAAAGGAACAAACAATACTTAGTGGCTTGTTGAGTTAGGAGACGATTATGAATAAGGGGGTTACACGCGATATTATTTTATCGATAAGTTATTCTTTCTTATGACCAACAGACTTAGCACATGATTGGTGCGACAGTATGTCGCCGCGAGATAGGTCTCCCGTCCTTCACTATATTAACAAAAGAGGGACGGATAGACTATCTCGCGGCGAGATACTGTCGCGCCAATCATGTGCTAAGCAAACAGAGTTAGAGAAAATGGGCGTCATTATTCGGAATAATTTGAAGCCCTAAAAATTTATATATCGAATAATTTCTGGGAATGAACACGTGACTTAGTTCGTATCTGTCATTCTCATTCATTCTTTACTTATCGCTTATTGTATACGATTAATGAATGGCATCTTAGGCCTGCTGCTATTTGAAATGTAACTTCGAAATAAGTAGTCACTTATCGATGGATTTAATATCGGTAGGAGGTAGGAAGTCCCCAGTTAAATAACGTTATTGCCACCGCGGTTTCTGTCTGGTCTTTGTTTTCAATGGCGCTTTTTGGTATGCGAGACTTCCGTGATGTCAGCACTATGTGTGAAATAGTTTTAGCACCCCGTAGCACACTTCAACTCACTAGCTACACTTTTAATGTTAAATAGATGTTTTTTCACTGTTTTGTACTTGCACTACCTATACATTTTTTGGCTTATTTTATCACGAATTACAAATCATATATACAGACAAAAAATAACTCGGCAATGCTCATAATTGAGGGCAGTTCATGTTTTGGTGAATCATATTTTAGACCCACAAAAACGGATACAACTTTTAGAGTTGATTCAAAATGTCGGTTTAAAAGGTAGTTCATATATTTTCTACCGAAAAGTGTAAATAACTTGGTCCCTCTGATGTGATTTTTATGATTCGTTGGAATTATTTTGCACTTTAAAAACAGTTTTTGTTCTCTCTACACTGAATTTACGTTTCTCTTACACTTTGATATAAGTACTGCTATTCAACTACTATAAACTTGTTTATACTTCTTGATTTCTCAAATATTACTATTGCTTACAGTATTATAAAAAAAGAATAGAAAAACCTAGACATGTAATAGTGGCGCAGTCAGTAGGATAGTAGGACCACAACTCATAAAACTACTTGAAACTAAATTAAAAAAATAGTGGCGTGTTTCTAATGTATCGCAGATTTATTAAAATTAGTTTTGTCGATTATGTCTTCAAACAAATGAGTTTCATAGTTTTATTTGAATATTTGCACTATTCACTACACTTTATATACTGCACTGTTTATTGTCCATATCACTGCTGTCATGAATGCTATGGGATATATATATTGTGAGGAGGAATATTAATTACAATCTTAAGTTTGTAGACCAATGAACATGTAATTACTAAGAAAATAGACATCAACGGGCGCTAGAAATTCCTCTTCATATAATAGACATCAACGTGTTTTAGCTCGTATGTACTTCGTTTCATTCTCTAAATGTGACTTATTTAGAACAGTCATATTTTAAGGAACGGTTTTGTTTGGGCTGTGTGAATTTACTGTGTTGTGTGTTTTAATGTGTTCTGTTTTACTGGGGGCTTTTTGTATCTCTTCTAAACACATTCTACGTCATATTCTGGAATCATATAATTAAATCGTATAGGGAATTTCTAGAAACAAATATACAGGGCAAAGATATCGTGTGGCTAAGCATGTTTAATCACAAAAATAAAATTAAAAAATAACATAAAATTCATATAATTCATGGCTTTACATTTTCACAATTTGCTGTGTGATTATGGACATTTACCTCCTAATGCGTCTATACTAGTGATGGGTCGTTCTCGGAAACCTACCCAAGACAGTATGGGGAATACCCCCAAATGGAAATTTGCTCCATAGTAAAATTGGGAAATTACCGGGAACCACCTATAACTAGTCTATACGCATAGTTAACTCTTTAATGGGTGGCAACATTTTTGCCGTCATATAAGAAACAAAACCAATATGCTTAGCACATGATTGGATGATGATGTCAGTATGTCACCGCGAGATAGATTTTCCATCTTTTACTAACTATATGAATAAAAGAGGGATGGATAGTCTATCTCGCGGCGACATATTGTCGTCCTAATCCTGTGCTAAGTCTGCTAATCAATTTAGAAATATGTAAGGTTCGAAATTGAATGCTTTAACAGAGCTGTCAAATGGTCAAAGGGTTAATAGGAGAGGCCTACGTCCAGCAGTGGACTAAGATAGGCTAATGATGATGTGTGATAGACAGACATCGGATTCCGTGGGGCGAACTCTCTTGACAGCTAGGGACTTCCTATATCGATAAACTCATTTATCGATACTAGTTCTATACACTAGTGACCGCCCCCAACATTGTATGTATTTTTTGTAACTGTCTATTGGTCTGAAGACAAGTATGAAAGTCACACTTAGCATGTTTAATCATTTTATATTTTTGAGTGAAAATAAATAATGCGCATTAAAAAAATAGAAGACTTGCTTAGAAAGCAACCTGAAGTAATTCAGCACAGGTCTAAGTTTCAACAATAAAAGATGGAACAGTTATGAAGAAATTAATTGTGACTAGTAAATTTTAAAAAACATTTGCAATAACAATGAGAAAATTTAGTTATTATTTTATTGATTGTACTGTTTTAATAAAAAAAAATCCCACCTCGGACATTAGGTGATCTTGGTCGTTTTTCTTTGGTATATGACATCTAATATTTATAATTTATATAGTATTAAGTAGTGTGACTACTGGGGAAAAATTAAAAGTACAAATCAAAATATTTAGTTAATACATAATTTAAATGAAATGAAATGAAATTAAATTTATTTGTTAGAATATGGTACATAAATTAGATCTTAAATTATCATTTGTTTCTTCATATTCTACCGTCATATTTGGTACCGTCGTATTTGATTTGTGTTTTCGCAATACGTTTAAAAAATACTTTATAAGCAAACATTTGTGTGATCACTACTATCACTAGTACTTAAAACTAATATCGATAGATGAATTTATCGATATAGCCAGTCCCTAGCTGTCAAGAAGATTTGTCCCAAGGAATCCGATGGTGATAGAGTTGGTAACCCTACAGGCAGGGTCTCATGCGTGCGCGAGTAACAGGCGCCCGCGCAGCTCGTGGAGATGTGCTAGTCTTCCTCGACGCCCACTGCGAGGCCGGAAAGGACTGGCTTCGGCCTCTCCTCCAGAGGATCAAGCACAAACAAGACGCAGTACCCACTCCTGTCATCGATGTTGTTGATCAAAGCACGTTCCATTTAGACGGCGAAGACCCGATACAGGTTCGAAGAATGAAGACGATTGAAGAATTTGCTGGTGGTTGCTAATTTAACAAAACGTGGCATGGACTAACCAAAGATTTTCGATGTCGTTTATTTATCAGAAGCGGTGGTTTAGACGTTTGACTTTCAATCCGGAGGTCGTGGGTTCAAATCCTGGCTCGTACCAATGAGTTTTTCCGAAATATCGTGAGAAAACCTGCATACATTCGCGAAGATTCAAAGGTGTATGTGAAGGTCCCAACCCGCTGGCCAGCGTGGGGACTATAGCCCAATCCCTCTCATATATGAGAGGAGGCCTGTGCCCAGCAGTGGGACATTATATAGGCAAAATATTATATATTATTTATCAGAGCACTTTCCACTTAGCCGGGAGGATCCCATACAGGTTCGAAAAGGAGACGAGTTACTAATAACGATTGAAGAATTTGATGCTGGTGTTGGATGCTAATTTAACAAAACGTGGCCTGGATATTACTAACCAAAGATTTGAATTGACTAAGTAGATAGAAGAGGCATGAAGTCTTGACTGCTGTTTTATTTGCCTAAATTACTAATGCAGTGTCATTTGAAGATTAAAGGATTCAACGGTTGGTGTTGGATGCTAAATCTAACAAACACAGATATGACAGTGGACATATTATAACATAAGAAGGAAATTTTTTGGAGATAATATTAGGACTTGAAGCTTGTGATGTAGCTAATGACTAATGAAGTTACTTTAAATAAAAATAGATTGATGGTGTTGGATACTAAATTAACATGTAAAGGTGAAAATATCGACAAAATATTTACAAATTTTTAAAACATGAAAATAAAGAAGGTAGGTACTAACATATCTAAAGATTCAGCATGGAAAGTAATTGAAGATAAATGTTATTGAAGATGTTGCCGTTTGATGTCGAATGTTAATTTTACAGAATTCAAGACTTCTTATTTATCAAATGATGGTTTCCAAATGAAAGGATATAGTTCTAAACTGGGTAAAGTTCTGTATATACAAATATACAAAATGATTTATTGAACAAATACACCTTTTGCGAAATAATGTGCAATTTTAGAAACCAAACTAGTCTGAATCGGTATCTTGGTCATCTGCAAGTACATATGGCATTACAAGGCCCTTTTCATGATAATAAGGAGCCAAGTTTGAAGTAAACAAGAAACGAAACATGATCAGCCATCTTGGATTGGGGAGATCCAAGAAACGAAAAATTACTCCATTTTGATGTCTAATTAAAACATCAATGAGTAAATATAGAAGACTAAAGCCAGTAAAGAACTGCTTGGCACATAGGACTAGCCATTTCGTATATAAATACGTAATTATATACATATACAGTGGTCGTGAAGTTTTGCCCACTAATACATCCGAAAATAAAGTTTGAAATATGCATGATTTTAAAACGTATGACAGTTTTGGAATTTAGAGTCTTGCTGGATAAGGTTTTAGATACTAACAGATACTATTTGTTTGAATATTGAATACATTTTAGTAATGACACTGACACATGATTGGTGATGGTGATTTTAAGATGCTTAGTAGTAGTTTAGTAAATAATTTAAACAGCATGCTAAAGCGGCGATGGAAAAACGTGATTAAATAGATTTGCAGCCCAGCGGTTTGGTACTGTGTACTGAAGTTAGGAGAATAAAACGAGTTTTAAAATCAACCACTCCGACCGAAAACTGACACCTCAATTTAAAATAGGTGTACTATGCATTTGTTCATTTTAATGTTTTATACGGGACACTCATTTGGGGTAGCATAATGGAGACCAAAAGATTTCAAGTGTGACACTAGCAGTATTTACAATTCTAGTAAAACTCTTGGAAAATAAGATTTATATTCGCCCTTTATTCGCTCAACTACATATATATATCTACATTATCTACATGCCACTAGTACAATGTATATTAAGTTATTACTCAAATTATATTAATAAGATGTCTATCTGTGCATCATTTTTAAAGATATGTGTGTCAGACAAATACACTCGCTCGCCACCGACTGGGCGCTCAGCCTCACACCTTGCAACCTAAATGGCCGCACACCGTGCGGTTTCAGAGGAACTTCCTCCCGCGGACGGTCCGACTGTGGAATGAGTTCCCTGCCGAGGTTTTCCCGATGGACTACAGTATGGGGTTCTTCAAAAGAGGAGTGTACAAGTTCTTATTGGGTCGGCAACGCGCATGTGACACCCCTGGGGTTGCAGGCGCCCATAGGCTACGGTGACTGCTTTCCATCAGGCGGGCCGTATGCTTGTTTGCCACCGACGTGGTATAAAAAAAAACATAGATGTATCACATGCACATGCACATTCATATGTGTTGTTTCCGTACACATTTCTCTTCTTGAACCTAAGGGACGTTTATTATAATTTTTCAAAATTCTCTTCCAACACTTAACACTAAACTTTTCCTGACAACTCTTACGACGAACAGAAGGCACATATTTCAATACACAAGAGGTCCATTCTTAAATAAGAGCTCAAATTCAGATAAGAGATTTCCGTTTGCATTAAACGTTGTCATTTTTGACCACTGAGATTTTTTCTGAAGATATTTTTCGATTGTAATGTAAATGTATTTAAAACCCGTGTGCGGCAAAATCCAAATGTCCAGGTATTTGGAACTTTTGGAAGAAATTCTGAATTATTCCTACACTTTCATTTTGTACAAAATATCACAGTTGATTTAAAGGATCCAGGGACCTAATTCTAAAAAACTTGTGCCTGGAAATACAAGCGGACGTCCTCATCTGATGAATGGTGTTAAAAAGAGACTTCCACTTGTGTTACAAGGTATTGGTGGGTTGTTCCTGATAATTTCCTAATCTTACTATAGGGAAAGTTACCCTTTGGGAATATTCCCCAAACTTTATTGGGAAATTTGCCGGGAACGACCCACTCCTTAATACTAGTTACAAACTTTTGAGAAATAAGCCTCAGTTCGTTTTAACACTGAATAAATATGTGTCGTCTGTCGTCTCAATAATCTATATTATACTAAACAAGTAGAAGGTGGTATAAGTAGAGGCACTAACACAGTAGTTAGTTTGTAGTTGGTATGGTATCTAACTTTGTTACTATTGTATCGAGCGCACTAATCCTTGTTAGTTAGTCACAAATAGAGTAACAGTATCATTCTTGATCTACCAAACATTGTTTTTTTTTCTTATAGCTCTGAGCCCAACATTTAGGTAGGACTTTTTGTTTAAATACCCATGAGCAGTGAATATTTTAATAATACTTCCTAACGATATTTTGAATTTGAGTTCTGATTATCTAAATCAATAGCAATAGAGTTGAAGTGAAGATCATAACTGTCATTATAACGAGTTAGATTCGTAATCGGCTATGAAAGAATTAAGCTTTAATATCAGGGTCGCGGAGGAGTGAATAGGGTACTAGGGACAATCACGTAGAGCAACTTTCACTGTGGAGACGACCACGAAAACACGAAAAAAACTACTAACTGTGAGTTAATTGATATGTAAAGGTGCATTCAACCCAAACGAGCATTCGCTATTCTATCTCCCTCTCTACGAAATCAACGAATCACGTTTTGCGTAACGATCGAATGAGGGTTTTCTTGAAAACGTATGCCACTAGTTGGCGCCACTTAGCCATAAGGTCCCGCTAAGAAACACAATTATCTAGCCCCAAAGAAAAACTAACTAGAAAGTATTTTTATTTTTTTATGTAATTTTATGAACTCATACAAAACATTTAAATAAGAGACTATAGGCGCTCTGAGAATTTAGACAAGTTTCTGGACCTGACGCCTCAGTGCTGCCCTGGTGAACGTCATTTCAGAAAACCCTCATTTCGTAGACTAGGGGGTTAGAATAGCGGATGCTCGTTTGGTCTGAATCCACCTTTACTGAACAATTCTTAAAAAATGTTTACATTTGGATCATATCTTGGATATAAAAATTGGTAAATTTTGTGAAATGTGGTGGATCTTGTTTAGCATCATTGACTCTACCAGCCTACCAATTTTTATCAATTTCGGACGTGATCCAAATGTACAAACCGCGTGACTGTCCCTAGTACCCTGTTCACTCTTGCTCCACGACCCGATAGTCACCAAGAATGTCTTCTTAAATACACATAATAATTTTTGGGCTCAGCATTAAACTTTAAACCAAGTTGACAATAAAATGCGTGTACGCAGGTCGGTGGTTTCACGTTTGTGGGGCACTTCACTTGGATCGACGTTCCGGAACGGGAGAAGAAACGACGCGGCTCCGACATCGCGCCCACCTGGTCAGTTCTACGATCTGTTGACCGACGATCTATGGTTGAATCCACTGCCTAACCTCACACGAATGTACTGTCTGGTCATCTGGAGCTAGGCATGAGCGTTGGCTGTTGCTGATCATATCTGTACTACGAACAAATAAAACATGGAAGCCGCACGCCATACTAAATTGCCTTTCAAAAATGGTCCTGAGTTTTAGTTGACATGTGTCACCCGCTCTTCAATGCATCACGGTAATGAATTTCAATATCAACCTATAAAAACTTAAATCACCATTTAAAAATAGTTGTCATTGGTCCATGAAAGATCTGATTGGCTATGTTCTAGAAACATATGTCAAATATGTTGCGCCGAAATATGCGCGGTGTTAAGAAAAGCGCTATTATCCTGCCCATCTTGGCACAATTGAACAAATGGTTTTGGGGGCATTTTTGAGCTGGCGTTAGACGTCCATGTTATATATGGTCGCAGTATCTGTACCTATCTGACGATGCCTGCGTTGCGAACTTTAATTTGCTATAATAAAGACTAGTAATAAAATAGTACATTACGACAAAAGTGCAAAAAACATGAAATTCGTAACGAGTTGCAATGTTTTAAAACACGATCGAAGGGAGTGTTTTAAATCGACACGAGTTACAAATTTCCTTTTTGCACGTGTCTACGACGTTTTTTACTACAGCCCTCCAAAGTTTAGGAGCTGGCATAAAATGAGTCACTAGCGCCTTGGGACCCTTTAAACGAAGCGTGAAGAAGCATCTAGCGGGCCAGCAAGGCGGTGGCAACTAACAGGTTACTGCTTGTCTCCTGTTCGTTGCCGCCGCGATTTGGGCTCTACTTTTCACTTACGATCAGGTGGAGTGGAGCCACTTAGTTGTGCCTACATAAAAAAAAGCACCATCTATACTAAAAAAGCTATTTACACTTTCACAGGTCGCCAACAATGGCAGGAGGGTTATTCGCGATCCGCCGCGCGTACTACTGGGAGTTGGGGGCCTATGACGAGCAAATGACGGGGTGGGGGGGTGAAAACTTAGAGATGAGCTTCCGCGTTTGGCAGTGTGAGTTATTCTGTCATATACCGGGTGGCCCATTCAAATCGGTCAGTATGGGAAAGTCTGAAACTGTAAGACATACGAAGATTTGTTCTTAGGAACCATGTCATTGATTTTGATAATAAGGAAAACTGCGTTGATAGATATGAGAGAAAAAACATTTTTTTTCTTAAGATTTACACAATAAACACCTAGTAAAATAAATTTAAGTACGTGAAAACAATGAATTCCATTCATTTTAGACATCATGTTTCTTAGAGACATTTACTGCTTAAGACCTACACATACGATATCTGAATAGAAATAGTGTATGTTTATTTTTTCGGTACAGTACATTTAGTTTTATTAGGTACAGTTTTATTTTTCAAATGTATGAATGCAGTTTTTGTTTTTATCAAAATCGGTGACATGGTTCCTAAGAACAAATCTTCGTATGTCTTATAGTTTCTCTTCCCATACTGACCGATTTGAATGGGCCGCCCTGTATAGTCACCGACCATGGCAGGACTGTTCGCGAGTTCGCGTACTACTGGGAGTTGGGGGCCTATGACGAACAAATGACGGTAGGGGGAGAAAACTTAGGGATGAGCTTCCGCGTTTGGCAGTGTGAGTTATTCTGTCTAATATAAGGTCCTAATTTATTAGTTGCAGATATTTTAACACATGACACTTTACATTAAAATAATTAACTTTAAATACAAATTAATAAATCTTTTCATGTAACGTTTTTGATTTCATTTTCATAACAAAAAAAATAATTATAATTTCGTCACAAAAAAAATCTTCATGTGCATTATCACATGTCACAATAACACTGTCTGTCATGTCATCAAACGACACAATCCAACGGAAAATAACATGACATTGACAATCAAGTATTTAATTTATCAACGTGAAGTGGCCAGTTCCAGTTAAGTGGTACGTAAAAGTACTAAATTAAAGTTACTAGAATCTGTTCAATGAGTTTTCATTTAATAATCACATAAACAGGGTGTTTTTATGTAGCAAATTTGTTTTTCCGTTTTCTCCAAAAAAACATCGAAAAGCTATAATGTTTCACGGTTTAATATACTCCAGAGACCGAGTACTATCAGCTGTAAAAATATCTGCATCTAATAAATTAGGTATGGTAGGAGGGTTATTCGCGATCCGCCGCGCGTACTACTGGGAGTTGGGGGCCTATGACGAACAAATGACGGGTTGGGGGGGTGAAAACTTAGAGATGAGCTTCCGCGTTTGGCAGTGTGAGTTATTCTGTCTTATATAGTCACCGACCATGGCAGGACTGTTCGCGATCCGTTCGCGTACTACTGGGAGTTGGGGGCCTATGACGAACAAATGACGTTGAGAACTTAGAGATGAGCTTCCGCGTTTGGCAGTGTGAGTTATTCTGTCTTATACAGTATGTATCACCGCGTAGAGCAAAGAAAGAAACCCATTAATATTTAGATCATACTAAACAACTTTTACTATGGGGCCAAACTCGAATTCGCGAAAAAAAAAATTACTCTCCCATACAACGTGTTCATGATCACGCAATCAAAATGTATGAAAATGTCCAAATTTTTTTCGTGAATTCGTGTTTGGACCCATAGTAAAAGTTGTTTAGTATGATCTAAAAATTAATGGGTTTCTTTCTTTGCTCTACGAAGTGATACATACTGTATAGTCACCGACCATGGCAGGAGTGTTCGCGATCCGTTCGCGTACTACTGGGAGTTGGGGGCCTATGACGAACAAATGACGGGGTGTGAGTTATCTAGTTATCTGGGTAATTTCAGAATAGGTAGACGTTTGACCACGATCAAACCTGCTGGTAAGTGATGTGATGAATTGATGATACAGTCTACGGCGGAGCACGCTTACCTATGAGATGGGTCAAAATTCTTTTCGTTGTCTTGTTTCATACTACTCTGTCACGCTTTTAGTTGCAGTTTCGACTCAGTGTATAAAAAAATCCGGTGCACTTGTATTTCTTTTTGACGTTATATTTTAATCCATACATCAGAAATTGCAAACAAAACATCATCTCATACAAAAATCACCACTGCGTCACGTTTTTTAGGGACACAAAATAAGACAACAAAAATAATTTTGACCCAGATACCTATTTACTGTTGCCTTGAAGATATTCAGATGTACACATGTGGAAACACAGATTCCTGATGAAAAATCACAGAATACATGTTAATCTTATCTATTGGATCACCCCCATTCAAACTAAATGTATTTGGGTCAAAATTCTTTTCGTTGTCTTGTTTCATACCACTCTGTCACGCTTTCAGTTGCTGTTTCGACTCAGTATATTAAAAAAAACCGATGCACTTGTATTTCTTTTTCACGCCAGATTTTAATCCATACATCAAAAATTAGAAACAAAACATCATCTCATACAAAAATCACAACTGTGTCACATTTTTTAGGGACACAAAATAAGACAACGAAAATAATTTAGACGCATTTCCAATAATCCCCATATCTCGTGTCATTGCACTTTCAACGCAGTTTCGATTATGACATTAAATTTAAAAAAAAGTCGGAATCTTTTTAGTGATATAAATGAAAAAAGCTAATTTTTTATTAGTTATGTTTAAGAAGGTTTCATACTAATCTACATATTTTATTACTACAGGAGTTTACTACTGGGGCCTATTTCTCGAAAGCGCTCAGAGTTTGACCAGTTTTAAACTTCGCCTCAAACGCTGGCTTGTTGAGCACCCGTTTTACAGCTATGACGAATTTTTAAATCTGGGGAAAGGAAATTCCACAATATTTTAATCCGTACTGTATTAATGTTTACGTACGTACGTACGTACGTACTGTGTATATCAATTATATTTTTGTATATTTGTATGACATAATGAAGTATGTCTCATATTTTGACGTATAAACTGGCTTTATGAATAAATGACTTATGACTTATGACTTAAGCTTGTAACTTGTAATACATGCGGAAGTCCTTATCTAATTAATAGTGTTAAAAAGAGACTTCCAATTGTATTACAAGTTACAAGCGTTCGAGAAACGGGCCCCTGATCTTAATTTCTTCGTAACCGGTACATCATTTGTCATGAACTTATGATACTGCGTATATACTAGTTTCAAATACCTTGTATCACCATTTATGTAACAACCTGTAGTTTTATGTTTATAAGGGGTATCCCTCCTTATTCATAAACGGTGCGTTCTAACTTTACAAGCCGCTAATTATTGTTTGTCCCTTCCACTCTTGTGGACATATTCATAAGAACGAAAAGGACAAACAATACTTAGCGGCTTGTTAAGTTAGCAGACGTTTATGAACAGACATCGGAATTCTGGTAGCATTTTTGAGCTGTCATAGGGACTTCTCGTTTATCGACTACCGATTATACATATATGTATCGATAAATACAGAAAACAATGTAAATTAATTATGATTACAAGTAGAAGTTAACAATAGGCGGTCTTATCGTTCATGAGCGATCTCATTTGATTAACTTTTGAGTGGCTGAAAATGTTAAATAGAGATTTGCCATTAAAGGAATGAAAAATTAATAACTAACAATTTTACGTTTAATCAGTTCAGTTCAGTGTTTTAACATTTATCAATTTCATGTTCAAAGTCTTTGGTGCTAACAAGTGTTTCATCATTAGTTTCTCCATAAAATAAATAAATAGTCATATTTTTTCCAAATTATCTGGTTTCAGCCTACTTCGTCTAAATCCATTTATTTTAATTTCTATATATAATGTCCTAAAAGTTATCTTTCTAAAAGAGATCGCTCATTAGCGATAAGACCGCTTGTAGTTTACTTTTATTTCTAATCATAATTATTTTACATTGTATTCTGCATTTATCGATATACAAATGTATAATCGATAGTCGATAAACGAGAAGTCCTTATGACAGCTCAAAAATGCTACCAGAATTCCGATGTCTGTTTATGAATAAGGTTAGTGTTTGTTTAGTGAATTGTGAAAACTAACACTTATCACATTTGCAGGCGGCGGCACTTTAGAAACGATCCCTTGCTCCCGAGTCGGCCATGTTTTCCGGTCCTTCCATCCTTACGGCCTCCCCGCGAACAGCGACACCCACGGTAAGTCACTCACGGTCACTCACGCTGTGAGTGACGGTTTCCAGGCACTCGTTCTAACCTTACAGCTTCACAACATCGGTCACTCACGGCCACTCACGCGGAGAGTACCTTGTTCCAGGCACATTCCCTTCCATCCCTACGGCCTCCCCGTCAACAGCGACACCCACGGTAGGTCACTCACGGTCACTCACGCTGTGAGTGACGGTTTCCAGGCACTCTATCCTTTCAGCTTAACGACATCGGTCCTGGACCTGGAAACCGTCACTCACTCACGCTGTGAGTGACGGTTTCCAGGCACTCGTTCTAACCTTACAGCTTCACAACAACATCGGTCACTCACGCGGAGAGTACCTTGTTCCAGGCACGTTCCCTTCTATCCTTATGGCCGTCCGCCAACAGTGATACCTACGGTAGGTCACTCACGGTCACTCACGCTGAGTGACGGTTTCCAGGCACTATAACCTTACAGCTTACCAACATCGGTCACTCACGCGGGAGTGACGATTTCCAGGCACGTTCCCTTCTATCCTTATGGCCGCCCGCCAACAGCGACACCCACGGTAGGTCACTCACGGTAACTCACGCTGTGAGTGACGGTTTCCAGGCACCTTACAGCTCACCAACATCAGTTACTCACGCGGGAGTGACGATTTCCAGGCACCTACCTTACAGCTTCCCAACATCGGTCACCCACGGTCACTCACGCGGAGAACACCTTGTCCCAGGCACATTCCCTTCTACCCTCAGCCTCCAGCTACCTCGATCACTCACGTGTATTGCCAGGTGTCCCTTTGCAGCAAAAATGGAGGTAAGTCCAGTCACTCACGGTAACTCACTTGCAGGCGGGGGCAGATTGGAAACACTGCCATGCTCGCGGGTCGGGCACGTTTTCAGGGTGTTTCATCCCTTCGATGTGCCTTATTCGGACTCGTTGGGTAAGTTTGTGTTAACTGTGCTTTGTCGATTTACCCCCTTAGGGCTTGTCCATTAATCACGTCATTATACACCGTGTTTTTATTGATTTCCGTTAAATAGGACAGGTTATTTGGGACATTAATAGAAGTTGCCTAGTATATCGGCTTTTGTTTAATTCGTAAAAAAAGTTTTTTTTTCGTTTTGAAATAGCAAGTGTGAGATAACCTTAAAAATAAGATCTCAGGTGACTAACGGCACATGTCAAAATAAGTTTCATTAGGATGTAATAAAGGTTGCAATACACTTGTTCAGTCATTCAACTTATTTTTTTAATAACTCAATAACAGTAAGAGTTAAGGTACTAGTTTCTTAGACAAATTGATTATTTTTGACCTAAATAAGCTTCCCTTTAATTTAACGGAAATCAATAAAAACACGGTGTATAGGGGGAGAGGGGTCAAAGAAATATAACCATTTAACTATAATAAAGTGCGAGAATTCTCTACAATACAAACTCCGATTTATAAAATTGAGTTAAGGTGCGTTCAAACTAAAAGAGCATTCGCTGTTCTAACCTCCCACCCTACGAAATTCGATCGGTACACAAAACGTGATTGGTTGATTTCGTAGAACGGGCGCTAGAACAGCGAATGCTCTTTTGGTTTAAACGCACCTTTACACCGCAAGTTTTATTCGCGTCACGTACCCGACATTGTAATGACAATCACTACGAATATTTGTGGCATCTCTATGCAGCACAGTGCACATATCTTCAACGGTCACAAAACTCATAAATCATAAACCGCTCCAAAGTGTACTCCCTACTGCACTGCACTTACGACTATTTGTAAATAAACACTTCACTGACAACTTATTACTCATTTATTCGATATCAATTTGGGTATATATAGAGCTGTAGGAAAATCTTAACATCGCGATGTAGCGAATGCGAAAACAGAGACATCTATCGTGAAAATAGTACTTACATTAAACATTATCGGCCCCCAAGGACGAATTGTCCTTTATAAAGGTCCGTGTAATCAAACTAAAATTATAAACACTAGTAAAAACATAGTGAAAGTGAACTACACGAAACAACAAAGTAGCGTTAAATGGGATAGCGAAGCTAAGAATAAACACAAAAACTCGAATCCTAAATTAAGGTAGAGGACAAATTTTTGTTATTGGTCTACGAAAAGTACCATTTTTAATTTTAATGTAACTACTCGAGTTAAACCATCTCTACCAGGATGCTTATCAATCACACGCCCTAACAACCACTTTCCGGGAGGGAGTCTTTCATCTTTAACTATAACTACTGTTCCAATATCAGGATCAGGATTCGTAACGGTCCATTTATACCGATTTTGTAGTGTTGTTAAATACTCAGAACTCCAACGAGTCCAAAGTGACTGTAACATCTTTTGCAGCAATTGCCAGCTATCTAAACGAGATACTGGCACAGTTGCGAGACTTTCTTCCGGAACAGTGATAGGAGCTTCGCCTATTAGAAAATGCCCGGGTGTAATTGGAGAAGCATCATCAATCGAATTGCTGATGGGAGTTAACGGTCGAGAATTGACACAAGACTCCACTTGAGTCAACAAAGTGGTATACTCTTCGAACGTGAGAAGAGTTTGTCCAATCACACGCTTTAGATGGGACTTGATCGACTTCACGCCGGCTTCCCACAGTCCACCAAAATGTGGAGAGCCTGGAGGAATAAAGTGCCATGTAGTTTGGTCGTTCGCCAAAATCTCTGATATTTCTCCAACTACTGCAGAGTTCCTATTCCTAAACATAGAGTCAAGCTCTTTAGAGGCTCCAACGAAATTAGAACCACAGTCGCTCCACAGATCACTACAATGGCCGCGTCTGGAAGTGAAACGACGAAAAGCAGCAATGAATGCAGCCGTAGACAAGTCACTTACAAGTTCTAAGTGAATAGCCTTAGTCACGGTGCATACGAACAAAGCAATATAGGCTTTACATGTACGTTGACATCTGCCAGGGTACAATTTTAACTGGATTGGACCTGCAAAATCCACTCCACTTTTACGGAAAGGTCTATCGGGTGTGACTCGACATGTAGGTAACTGGCCCATAATTTGATTGATCGGTGTTGCAGACTGTTTGAAACAAGGAATGCATTTATGAATAACTTTTCGAACTAAGTTCTTTGCACCTATTATCCAGTATTTACAACGGATTCCATTTAAAGTCAGTTGAGGACCTCCATGTAAACAATGAATATGCGCATCACTTGTTATCAAAAGACTTAAGTGACATTTCGAGGCCAAAACGACAGGTGATATTGTATCAAAGTGTACTTTAGCGTTACGAATTCGTCCGGTAACTCGAATAATGCCATTTTGGTCTATATACGGAGAAAGTGAAATCAAAACATTCGATTTCGGTAGCCTTTGGCCTTTTCTCAGCATGTGTAATTCTTCCTGAAACCAAATTTCTTGTGAGAGTCGAATGCAAAGGTTAGTTGCAGATCTCAATTCGTTAACTGTCAAATGCTGAGGAAAAGTCTCAGGAACAATTTGATAACGTTTTGCGTCAATACGTAACTTACATAACTTTACGAATCGCAGTAGATATGCTGTAACGCGAATCAATTTTGACAGGGTAGAATATCTAGTCAAATATGTTACTCGATCGTCACTCTCGTTCGATACACCAGCATGAAATGTTACTATACTATCTTTTCCTTTCAAATTTTCTTTTGCTTCTAGTTGTGTTGTTGGTATGTCGAGAGAGAGCGAGCGACAATTATCAAAACTATCAGCTTGGTGAAGTAGAGTTGGTCCGCGCCACCACAACTCGCAGTCTTTAAAGAGATCAGGACGAATACCTCGTGATGCAACGTCCGCAGGGTTATCTGCCGATTTGATGTGGTGCCACCGGCCACTACTTACATTGTTGACAATCTCAGTGACTCGATTAGCTACGTATGTTTTCCATGAACTAGGGTTTCTTCGAAGCCAGGCCAAGACAATCATTGAATCTGTCCAAGCAAAGACAGAGTCCTCTGGCAACTTAAGACTGTGCTGAACATCTTTGAGTAGCTTCGAAAGCAGTACCGCGCCACGCAGTTCTAAGCGTGGTATAGAGACTTGTTTGACTGGTGCCACTTTAGTTTTGGCAATTACAAGTGAGACGTGGATACTGTGGGGCGTGATAACTCTTAAATACACAACAGCAGCGTAAGCTAAACACGAAGCATCGCTGAAACCATGAATCTCCACTCTTTCCTTGCCGTCAAATTGTGTGTGAATCCAACGGTCTAAATACAAAGTCGGCATGTGGCAGAGCTGGTCTCGATAACTTGACCACTCCGAGGCAAGTTCCAGAGGGAGGTCATCAGTCCAACTGATACCACTCAACCAAAGTTTTTGCAAAAACATTTTTGCAGTGATAATCACAGGTCCTAGAAATCCTAAAGGGTCATATGACTTGGCAATATCCGACAGTACTGACGTTTTGGTGAAGCGTTCTGTGGGTCCTGAAATATCTACCTTGAGATCGAAGACATCGTGATGCGAGTTCCATCTAATACCTAAAGCCTTGATAGTATCATCAAGCTTGATGTCAACACTTGGTGAGCTTGTCTTTTCTGATCTGGGAATATTCTTCAAGACGTCAGAACTGTTGGAAGACCATTTGTGCATTTCAAATTTGCCTTTAGCCATAGCTTGTGTGATACGACTCTGTAACTTGGCAGCTTGTTCCACGTCATTCGCACCTGTGAGCAAGTCATCCATGTAAAAGTCGTTACTGATGACGTCAACTAGGTCTGGGAATTCATCTTTCTCGTCTTGTGCAAGTTGCTTTAGTGTGCGAATAGCGAGGAACGGAGCGCATGACGTGCCATACGTCACAGTCAACAAACGTTTCTCGACGATGTCGTCACTTGGAGAAGAGCGCCACAGTATGCGCTGGTAGTCAACATCTTCTTTAGCGACGAGAATTTGACGATACATCTGCTTTAAGTCCGCCAGCAGACAAATTTTGTGAGTGCGCCAACGAACAATCAGATCGCGCAAGTCTTGCAATAGTGATGGTCCAATTAGTAACTCGTCGTTAAGAGATGAGCCATCTGGCGGCTGTGCAGTCCCATCAAAGACTACCCGAAGCTTAGTTGTGGTGCTGGATTCTCTGATCACGGCATGATGTGGTAAATGGTAGACCTTGTGTACTGGCTTATGCTGTGGGTCTACATCTTCAAGGTGATTCTGTTTCTGATATTGATCGATAAAATCCGCATAATCTTTTTGAAATTTAGGCTTGTGTGCGAATCTTCTTTCCATGTGCATTAGTCTTTGTAGTGCGATTTGTCGTGAGTTGCCTAAATTCTTTTCGTGGTCTTCTTTGAATGGTAAGCGTACAACATAACGACCATCTTCTTGTCTAGAGTGAGTTTCCTTATAGTGCTCTTCACATTGTGTCTCAAGATGTGTCATTGGTTTTTCATGTGGCTTGTATTCTTCAGTCTCCCAGAATTTACGTAAGAGTTGATCTACCTCGACGAGTGCCTTGTGTACGAAAATAGTGTAAGCTGGCAGATCAGTTGATGATTTAGTCGGTCCAGAGACTAACCATCCCAGTTTCGATTGTTGTGCTAGGAGATTTTCATGTTTGTGAATTCCTTCAAGTAAAATACAAGCGTAGACATCGGCACCCAGTAATACGTCAATACTTCCCGGTTTTTGTAAGTGAGGATCCGCTAGTGGCAATTGGGACAGGGCATGCCATTGTGAGATGTCAAACTCTTTGGTGGGTAACGGTGGTGCTAACTTCTTGAATATGTGAGCATTAACTTGGATAACATGGTGGGTGTCTATTCTTGAGTAAATATCTAAGTTAACGACGTGTCGTGCCTGTACCGTGTGATCCCCGATGCCAGTGACATTAGCTGACAGCAGAGTCTTCTTCAACCGCAGCAGTTGTACAGCAGATTCTGTAATTAAGGTTCCTTGTGAACCTTGATCAACAAGGGCTCTAAGTTGCACGAGAGAACCACTGCTATCCTTTACGTAAATCTGTGCTGTAGCCAGTATAACTTGCTTGTCGCTTAGTGAAACCTTCAGACTTGTGAGTTCCTTCGTTTGTGAGTCATTAGGTTCTGTGAGTGTCTCCATAGTGAGCGTCTTCGCTGTTATACTTTCGTAGTGCAATAGTGTATGGTGCTTGCGGTTACAGGTTCTACATGTTGTGGCTTGTCTACAATTCCGTATGGAATGTCCTTTGACAAGGCAATTGAAGCATAAGTTGTTGTTTCTTACAAATTCTTTGCGTTGTTCTACGTCAAGGTGTGAAAATTCAGTGCAGTGACAGATGTAGTGATTTTTCTTGCAATATGAGCATTCCGTATCTATTTCAGTGGTGAAAGATCTCACATTCTTTGGCTTAGGTGCAGTAGTAGGTGGTTGAAATGTGGGCTCTTTCCTTTCTTTCTTCTGTGTAGCTTGTACCATTTCCATAGCTCTGAATCGTCCCTCTAGGTATGATGTGAGACTCTTATAAGTAGGCAACTCCATAGATGAACCAAGCGATTGCTCCCAAGCTTTGTGAGTTTCGTTATCTAACTTGGATACTACAATATGAACGATAATCGAATCCCAAGTAGTTGTGTCAATTTTCAAATTTGCTAAACTACTGAGACACTGGTTTGTAGTATCAAGAAGATCCTTGAGGCCTTTAGAGCATTCGGTAGTGAGTTTCTTTTGGTTCAGCAGGCGATTCAGTATGGTGTTAGCTATAACTCTATCGTTACTATAGCGGCTGACTAAGGCATTCCAAGCCTTCCCATAGTTGGCAGCTGTGAGCTCGAAATGACGGACGACTTGTTCTGCTTCACCCTTCAAGCTTGTTCTCAAATAATGGTGTTTGTGTATGTCACTCAAACCAGGCTCATTGTGTACCATAGAGATAAACAAATCCTTGAAGTGCATCCATTCCTGATAATCACCGGAAAAGGACGGGAGATTTATTGGTGGCAGTTTACTCTTTATACCAGTAGCTTGAGGTTCAGATGCGTGAGGCACTTGAGGTGAGGCACCTTGTGTTGTGATAGATTCCGTCAGTTCCAATAAAGTTGTCTTAAACTCCATATAAAGATCTTCGACATCATTGTAGAGCACTTTAAGTTCCTTTTTCTCTTCAACGTTTACTGACGTTTTCAAAATTTCTCGGTGTTCAGTAACGAATTGCGTCCAATATTCTTCAAGCGACTCCACTCGTGTTTTCAAATAACTCGCAGTAAATCGCGATGACGAAGTCTTCTTGTGGTTAGTTTGAAGCCTTTTAATTTGACTAAAAATCTCTTCTTGTGATGCTATATTCGCCATTTTTGTTGAAATTTTTTTAACTGATGACAGATTTCAAAGTCTTGAATTTATGCTATGTTGTTCGGTATTTAAATTTCAAAGTTCTTTTTTAATCGAAATCACGCTAAGTCCAAGAAATCACAAAATTGTACTAAGTCCAAATTTAAGCAAATTTTTCTAAGTTTATTTTCAACGTTTTTTTTCTAAGTCTCAAATTCACACGAAATTGCACTATGTCTTTTTTTACACGAAATATTCTAAGTGTTTTTCCCGCGCGAATTTACTAAGTCTTTGACATTTCACATTTTCCACTGTCACTGTACTCACGGTTATCCTAGGTTCCGAAGGACCAATGTTCACTCCCTACTGCACTGCACTTACGACTATTTGTAAATAAACACTTCACTGACAACTTATTACTCATTTATTCGATATCAATTTGGGTATATATAGAGCTGTAGGAAAATCTTAACATCGCGATGTAGCGAATGCGAAAACAGAGACATCTATCGTGAAAATAGTACTTACATTAAACAAGCATTTCTTTTTATTTTATCAATATTCATAATTTTGAATTTATGTTTAATTTTGGGTTATTTCTGCTCCGAATTACAAGCTCTTTCCATCCCAAAAGGAAGAAAAAAATTTTCAAAATTTCCATACATTTTCCGAAATTCTTCCTTTGTTACTGTCATACAGTATTTATAATGAAAAATGATTACCATTGGGATCG
This sequence comes from Thaumatotibia leucotreta, assembly GCA_025490895.1. Taxonomy (NCBI): domain Eukaryota; kingdom Metazoa; phylum Arthropoda; class Insecta; order Lepidoptera; family Tortricidae; genus Thaumatotibia; species Thaumatotibia leucotreta. The sequence continues at coordinate 108 of JALPQI010013579.1, read as the reverse complement.
AAAGAGATCGTGATTCTTAGTAGAAATAACCCAAAGTTTACCCATAAATTTTAAATTATGAATATAGCAATATAAATAAAAATGCTCAAATAATACACTGTTTTACAC
>JALPQI010013578.1:0-27353 GCA_025490895.1 Thaumatotibia leucotreta | reverse complement strand
TGACGATTATGCGCTAGCGATTGGCAACTTGGCTAAGCACCCTGATCTTAAATAATCCTGAAACCTCAATTCCGACCTTTGACCCTGATCATTTTGCGAAGAACATGATAGATTTCAGACTAAAGTCAATGTGCTAAACGAGATCACAGAGGTAAATTTATCTCGTTCAGAACTGAAACGCTTAGTTAACTGCACGGTCAGGACGCGCGGGAGTGATGAAAGATGAATGAATGTGACGTCCTATCTTACATGGTAAATACATATTAAAGGGGGATATTTATAGATATAGTGTATTAGTTAAGAGATCTCGTACCGATTTAGAATGACTGAGTAACTGTTAGCCTACCATGACCTCTCAATGCGATTCGGTATGTAACATACGTTCTGCTTGTCCATTTTTGACAGTTATTTTATTTAACTTGCACATCGCAATTCATATTAGGTCCTAAACTGAATCGCATTAGTAGATCGTTTGGCAAAAACTATGGGCAAGTATAGTAAATTGCATTCGTTTAATAATTTATTTTCAGATATTCTAAAACAACCTACAAGAGAGGCGCCTATGATAACAGAATATCTTCCGAAGGGCAAATTACAATAATGTTTTTTTATCAAAGTAAATAGCTATGTAGAGTCAACTCGTTGCGTCATCGTAGATATAGCGGAGTATAATTTCGTTGACGAAGTAAAAGATTTCTACAGAAATGCGTCAACTATTGACGCCAACATTGAGATAACAGCAAGCAATAAAAACATTTATCTTTATTTTAGCCATAATACAATTAATGGTTATAAAACAATACAGTAACCGTACTACTAGAGTTCAATGGATTAGTCTTTGTTTCAGGGACAATGCTTATCACTAAATGCCTACACCATCCAGTCAAGTAACCAGTTAAAAATATTAATCTTTAAATTCATGTGGATTTAACTGACTTCTTTATTAAGTCACAGGGAACAGTTTATATGTAAGGTCTTAATCTCTACACTTGTCATTGCTGCGTAGTTGTAGCGATAAGCAAGATTACCTCGTAAACAAACACGATGCATGACGTTTTTGAATGAAATCAATTACGAGTGAAGCTGATAACAATGTAATGTACCGTAGTGCAGCGTAATGCTCGCGCCCTTGAGCGTATCCGGCAATCCGGCATCCACAAGACACGAGCCGTGAATGAACGGAATTGGGCGACCATTCCATCCCATTACCACGTGGAAACGCGATACCACGTAAACAGGAAACGTAAATGGGTCGTTGACCCGTTAATAATTTGTTTACTGCGCAGAAATATGTCAAGTTTCCCACCCATAGTGTGAGTCAACGCGTATTCGTGGCTCACGGCTCAAATAAAATGTGAAAAGCATGAAAGGGCTCGGGTCGGAAATAGATTATTGTCTCGCCGAACCGCAGACTTGCAGTAGACGGCTCTCTTTAGACTCATTACGTGAGCCGCTCTGATCCTCTTTGAACGGCCTACTTCTAGAGCTGGAAGTTGGCTCAGCATGACACATCGGTTAATGCTATAAGTACTGCTTACTTTAACATTTTATTGGTTACGCAATATATGGTATAGCGTTCAGAATGGCGGCGCTTGATCCACCGTAAGGTAGAACTTTTGAAGAGCTGAGGAGAGCTGATTTAGACGCCAAGTATGATACGTTGATGCCTCCAGCGGTTATGTTTTATTATGTGTCCTCACGTGTAGTAAATGTTCGCGAACACGCTAATAGGATTGGCTATTGCAGTCATTTTAGGGCACATGAGAGAGCGCTCCATCGAGCCCTTAATTAATTAATCAAGTTGCAGTTCCCTGTGGCCGAAATCAGCTTTGACAGATATACAGGGTGTTTTTTTTTCGACCGTTCAAATTCTACGTAGTGAATGTGTAGGTCATACTGACCAACTTTTACTATGGGTACAAAGTCGAAATCGCGAAAAAAAAATCAGCTGTTTCATACATTTCGGCCGGCGTAATGCCGCCAATTTGTATGAAACAGCTGATTTTTTTTTCGCGATTTCGACGTTGTCCCCATAGTAAAAGTTGGTGAGTATGACCTACACATTCACTACGTAGAATTTGAACGGTCGAAAAAAAAACACCCTGTATAACTAACTATATTTATATGGTATTTGTTGGTGTACGGTTGGCGGCAAAAGTGGCATATTCAAAAATTATGTTTCCAATTGTTCAGCTGAAAGACGATTTCGATTTGTGTGACCTTGCATGTCTGTGATACGATAACTATTGTAAATTGTTAAATATTCCACGGGTCATCTCATGATAGGGTACTCGTAAAGGTTCCTTAAATAATGGAAATTTCTTCTCATTGTTGATATCAGCATATGTGGAGAATGACTAATTGGCTACGACCATGTACTATGCTTACGTAAGTTATTATGAGTAGGTACCTAATTAAAATATTGTAATGCTATGCTATAATACACTACACGGTGCCTCGCGAGGAAACCACATAATTTTAACTATGCATTCTAGACATCAAAATAAACAAAAAATATTATGAGACCAAATGTCAAATTCCACAAAAAAAAATTTTTTTTTTTCGATTTTTTTTAAGACTTTTTGAATACTTTTTAACATTTCCAATACTTTTTATCATAACAACAATTTGTTAAAACTAATTTTTTAAATGTTTTTTTTAGGGACAGGTTTTTTCGTCAAGTCTATTCTTATTTTTTGATTGTCAGGCAAAAGGTGTGGTAATATTAGAACACATTGTGGCAGCATTGTAATCAAAAAGAAGTTTTATGACGAGTTACGTCGAAAAACTTTTTCCGAAAAAAGGTTAATTATCTTTGGAACCAAGCCGAATCCAGGATATTTTATATAACATTAAATACTTTAAATATGCTCAGGAATTCAGCATTAAAATTATGTGGGTTCCTCGCGAGGCACCGTGTATAATAATATGTTATTGATCGATTCAGAAGACATCGTCAGCAGCAACTGCACTCGCGATCAATGAATACAGATCAGCAGGCCTAGCCAAGACGCCATTCTGAAATCGTATACGATAAGCGGTAAGTCCGCTGGATGCGGGTGGCGCAGGACCGGTCATTGTGGCAATCTTTGGGGGAGGCCTATGTTCAGCAGTGGACGTCTTTCGGCTGATATGATGATGATGATGATGATGAAGCGGTAAGTCACGTGACCATAATAATGTATGGAAATAGTCACGTGACTTTTCGTTCCAATCTGTCATTCTTATACATTTATTACTTATCGTTATCGTATACGATTGCAGAATGGCATGTTGACTGCAGGGGGTTTCTCGAACGCTTGTAATTTGTAATACAAGTGGAAGTCCCTTTTTAACACTATTAATTAGATAAGGACTTTTGCTAGTGTTTAAGTTTTCATAGAAAATACTGCAAACGGGTGGATTTCCAAGACTGTTTTCAAGTATTTACAGGATAGGTAGAATCTTTTTTAACCTTAGATTATTTTGTAATTTTCCTGAATTAAACAGAATAAAAAAAACAAAATGGTCGTAAAATCGATTAGTGCAGGAAAAATTGTAGAGTATTAATAATAAGAAAACCGGCCAAGAGCATTTCGTGCTATGCTCAGTGTAGGGCCCCGTAGTTATTCAAAAACGGCTGGGGCCTATTTGTCGAAAGCTTGTAACTTGTTATACAAGCGGAAGTCCTTATCTAAGTAATAGTGTTAAAAAGAGACTTCCACTTGTATTACAAGTTACAAGCTTTCGAGAAACGGGCCCCTGGACAGATTATGTTCGAAATAGTTTCATTTTAAGTTATGCTCTCAGCTATTCCGATTTTTTAAAATTTTTTGGACTCACGGATCAAAGTTAGATAATTGCAATCAAAAGTTAGATAATAAGTATGGTGTTACATGTATTTTTTTTTATAGAAAACGTTGCAAGCATGGCGATTTCACGTGTACCTTCCCTACACATAAAATGAATTTTACTGTAATCCTTATAGTGTGGGATATTGTTGAATCTCTTAAAAATAATATAATAAGGTTTCCGAAAGGACGTTTAATATTTTCGCAGGTACATAGGTTCGTAACTCCGGTATTAAAAAAAACACAACATTACAAATACGAGCCAGAAACAAGAGTATGATTGTAAAGAAACAAGAAATTTAAATGAAATATGCAGAAACATTAAACTGGAGAATTACACATTTATCTAAGTAAATTTGAATATAAAATTAACTTTAAAAATCTGTTATATTTTAGAACTATTATTAATTATATTTAATTTTTTCCTTAGATTAGACGTTTTCTCAAATGAATATTAACTAAAAATACAATACAACGTTCAAAAACAGTACAAAATACAAATGAAGTACGCGCCCTTGGGACCCGGCTGCATATTCGTGCCATTAGCGGTGGAGACAGCGGTCTGTTGGGGTGGAGATGCGAAGCAGTTTGTGCAGGGCATTGGTCGCCGGCTCAGACTAAGGGGAGAGGATCCCCGCTCTGAGGCGTTTCTGGTGCAAAGGTTATCCATGGCTATCCAGCGTGGAAATGCTGCCAGCGTTGTGAGTACTTTTGCACCGGAAACGGCAAGGGACGGGGTTGTAATGTGATAAGCTATGTGTGTGTATTGAGTGTAAATTTAATTTTAGTAATTTTTGTTATTTCTAAGTTGTATTTTTAATCTCCAATTTATAATAAACATTTAGCAATTTATAAATACAAATACATACATCACTTTTTTTAAACCAAACCTAGGGTGCTGCCGGCAATTCGACGCAGTAGAATGCTCAAAGCGATCCTGCGTCACCCCGTCAAAAGCGGAGATGGCACTCGTTGGGTTTTTAGACGGTAGTGGAGGTCAATGCTCCGTAGTCCGTCATTCCTATCCCACGACAGGATGCGTAAAAGCATTTTCCCAACGTAAAAAAAAGGGTGCTGCCGGCAACGGAGCCAGCCCAAGTTGCCGGTCGGTGGTTATGATCAGTAGAGAGAGTAACCGACGGACCATCCGCACCTTGTCTAGGATTACTCCTTCAAAACCATAAAAATGATCTCATCACAACGCGATGCTGGGGTCAGCCAGCGCTGATCTTCCAATTAGACCATATACTATTATAAACATAAAGACTATATTGAATTGAAATACTTTTGTGGAAACTATAAACTCTACAAAGCTTATTATTATATTGAGCCTGTAGTGTCCCACTGCTGGGCAAAGGCCTCCCCCCACTTTTTCCAGTTTTTCAGTCCTGAGCAATCTCTGGCCATCCTGGTAAAAAGGATTCCAGTTAGTCTCGCCATCGCCGACGTGGTCCTACCAGGTCCCCGTTTTGAGCTGGGCTGCCACTCAGTGGCTATCTTGGCCCACAGCTCATTCGGCATTCGGCAGATTATGACCAGCCCTGTCCCATTTCACAAAGCTATTTCAAGTAATTTTCACATCATTTATTATACAGTGTGTAAATCTAATACGGGCGATCAATTAAACCAGGCATGGGATTCATTAGTGTAATCATGGATTACAAGGTTTTTTAAATGTTACTCTTAATTTAGACCCCACAGATTTTTTTTAAGACTATCGGAGCAGCAATGTAGGTACGAACATTTGTTATTGTTGATTTGACAGTTATGTCATCTGCTTTTGAAATTAGCTGTCAACGAGTGCTTAACTCGCGTATGTTGGTTTACATTACGCGCCGAATTATTTTGTATGGAAAATTTTGTTGCTCTGATTTTAAGTAAAAGTTATTTGAATGTACTTATTATGTCGTAAACTAACACCCCTTAAGAGCTTCGCCCGTATTAGACTTACACCCTGTATAGAAAAATAAACAACTTTTTTAAATTAAAGACTACCGGATTCGGAGAAATTCCAATTTTATTATGTACCACGAAATTAAATTGGGTACTATTTACTTATGACATTAATATTTTAAAATTACTTGTATTAATACCTTGTAAACGAACAAATATTGTCTAAATATTTGTTTCCTTCAGGTATTTGGAAAAGGACTCGAATGTTTTTTATAAAATTTGAAGGGTAGGAGTTTTTTTGAGGCGAGCATTCGAACTAGCGTATCCTTATTTCTGCGAGATAAGACAATACAGGCATGCCATAACATGTTATGTACGGTAACAAACATCTCCATACGCGCCTTACAATACTGTGTTCGTCCCTATCATCAAGTGACTGACTTAGGAGGTATAACGGGCACAATAACGACCGAACCTACCCAATGCTACGATAGCCTACGATTCACAATTTCAAGTTCTGTTGAAAGGACCATGCGTCAAAATGCATTGAGATGGCATTAAGAGTTAGGTACGAGTATGTCGATAAATAGGTTTTAAAATCTACTTTATTTCATTATATGGGCACAACTTCAAATTCCATTGCAGAATTAAGATATTTGTATTTTAGTCGTGGTGAGTACGAGCTACGATAATGCATTCAGAGATTATTCGATTTTGGGGGGTAAGTATTGAGGAAACCAAATTTAAAAAAAAGGTAGGAATATCGACATTTCCATTAATTATGTTCGTTTGGTGTCATTTCTTGTTGAATATCGTGTTTTACTTATAATCATAATATAAAAACATGGCAATAGAAGGACGCCGTTCGGTTTTGCGACAGCGGACATATTTTAGAAGAAAACTCACCGGCTTTGTGCCCATATAATGAAATAAAGTAGATTTAAAGACCTATTTAATGACTTATGTTTCAGCTCTGTTGGTTTCAGGACCAGGCTCCACACAAAATTGCCCATGTTCCTTTATACAGGGGTCCAAACCTTGACGTCCAAAATTTTTTTTTAGATTCCTCACGTCATGGGCTATCAGAATATACCCCATGTATGTTAGCCGATTTTTTGTAGTTTCCAAGTTATGAATTTTTGAAATTTTTTTTCTTTGAGAAATTCTGGAGTGAAGAATTTATTATTTAAAAAAAACTATTGGTTTTTTTTAACAGTTTATTTTTGTAAAAGTATTACTACAAATAAAGCATTTACTGACAAAAAAATTAACGTCCTCACTTTGATACAAGTAGGATAAAAAAATACAAAATTCAAAAGTTTACGTTAAAAACGCATCAAAATAGCATTAATGTACGTAAATAAAAAAATAAAACATATCCCAAGGATTTATGGTATTCTAAAGCCTGCCCTAGACCTTAAGCCTTCGTAAAAGCAAAAAAAAAAGTGATACTTAATGATGAGGATTTTTCGGAGTAGTCGGTTAAATAAACTTAAAAAAAGCTTCTAAATTTTTTATTTGAAAATAAAGTAAAAATTCGTCTTTTTTGTTATTCTTATCAATAAACAAAGACAGAAAATACCACGAAAACTCAATTTGTGTAGTTACTATACGAAATTTGACTTTATTTTTAAATGAATAATTTAGAAGGTTTTTTTTAAGTTTATTTGACCGACTACTCCGAAAAATCCTCATCATTAAGTATCACTTTTTTTTGCTTTTACGATGGCTTAAGGTCTAGGGCAGGCTTTAGAATACCAAAAATCCTTGGGATATGTTTTATTTTTTTATTTACGAACACTAATGCAATCTTGATGCGTTTTTAACGTAAAATTTTGAATTTGGTATTTAGTTATCCTACTTGTATCAAAGTGAGGACGTTAATTTTTTTGTCAGGAAATGCTTTATTTGTAGTAATAATTTTACAAAAAGAAATTAGTTAAAAAATCCAATAGTTTTTTCTTATAATAAATTTCTTCACTCCAGAATTTCTCAAAGAAAAAAAAATTCAAAAATTCATAATTACGAAAACTACAAAAAATCGGCTAACATACATGGGGTATATTCTGATACTCGTAGCCCATGACTTGAGGAATCTAAAAAAAAAATTTTGACGTCAAGGTTTGGACCACCCTGTATGTATTGCAATCTATGATGGTTCTTCCTTATATCCGAATCAGAATCTGTCCCTTTTAGTCTTACATACATACAAATTGATAAGACTGAAATTGGCAGATTTGGATCGGTATCTATTATTCTATCGGACAAACGATACTTATCTGCATGCTAAGTTAGGAGACGTTTATGCATTAAGGGGATTAATCTATATTACTCAATTAAACTTTAAATGTCAATTAAAATTCAATACCTATTTTGTGTTCACGACCAGTGATTTTAATTAAATAATTAAAAAAAAACCTGCGTGTAAGTTTACTTTTCCTTTTTTTATGACTAGGTACTATACAATTATACAAATCCTAATTAACATAATGCCTGCTCAACGTTTAGACATTGTTTATCATTTCTTTTTAACCAACGGATCTCAATTTAGACTGTTTTTTCTGTATGTAGGTTTTCTGTATCTCAGAGAATCGTGAACAATTTTTTTTAAATCGTAAGGTAAATCCCTGAGGTGGTCTCTTTCGCACCCAGTCGGGGTCAGATGATGGGATCTTGAAGATATCGGTTGATTTTTGGCGTTAAACTTATTTTCTTTCTTTATAATTTTCATATAGAATTTTCACTTGGCACTATTTAGGTACTTATTACATTTTTTTTATTAGAGTCCATCGAGAGTTCTGCAGATCTTTATGATTTTTTTTATTAGGTACCTACAATTGTGCTTGTTTTTTTAATCCGTATTAATTTTCCACAATGCAACAGAGAGCTCAATGTCATAATATGAAACTGCGCGCACAGAAGGGTTTTAAAAATGTTTAATTCACAAATAAATAATATTTACTTCGTAAGTATCCGAAATTCATCATTAACTGGGAATAATTTTAAAAGCAATAGATGGTAAATCAAAAAAATGTCATTTACCCACTTTCAGGTTGCGATTTCGTTACAAATTTGAATCTACTTTTTGTTACGACATGAAATCCTATTATGCTATCTGTAAAGTCTATTTAATTTCATTTTGAAACTACTGAAATGAAAACGGAGATTATTATAAACCAGTAACGGTCAATGGTCCTAACATTAATATTTTCATTTACGAAAGATGTTCAATACTGATAAGTAGGTAGGTACCCTATTTTCTTGACATTAGGTATCTTGTTTTCGCATATTTAACACATTAATCTCGCACTAGTGAACTTCGGGTAAATATTGTGCCTAGATAATCGTTTATTTACGTTTCTTACGATTATATATTAAGCGATAATGAGTTATACATAATGTACACAAGCCTATGAGGGTAAAGATAACGAGTGTATTCAAAACATTGTGATGTAGGTCTTTGGTTAAGCAATCGAATAGTAATTAAATATACTTATTGGTAACCAAACGAGTATTTACAAGTAAATTGCCACTTCTATTCAGGTAAACTTCAAATCTAGTCACAAAACACCGAATTATCTTCCGCAACTCTGCTGCCAGTTGCATTAAACTACCTTCAATTTATATTCAACGCACTTCAATCCGATCTAAATTCAAAAATTGTCCGTTAACCGATTTCAATTCCCAATATTAAAATACGCCAATTACACTTGCCAAATGCGTAATTTAAAAAGAAATTTACGATTTGCGTCGTTTGATTGTGGAAATTGGAAAATAAGGGTTGTACTCACCCTCTGGCGAGGAACCATGGCGGCGGCATAGGTGCACAAGGCCACAAGAAGTATCAGCGTCTTCATGTTCACGGTTTCAATAGTGTCGTAGTGTAGCGTGTCGCGCGGCGTCGGGACGTGATGTGCCGGCCGCGTCGCGCTCGCTGCTTATATGTAGGCAGTGTGGAGGCCCGCGCGGTCCGATGTACGATGTACCGCTTTAGCAGATTTTCCTGACGAAATCTACGCCTTGCGCCTACTACGATATGGTCACCATGTTTTAGCGATAGATTTTATATATACCCTTACGGAATTATCAATATATTTTCGTATAAATAGGTACCTACCTATTTATACGAAAATGTATTGATAATATTCGTCTAGTTAATTATAATACATTTATATATTTTAATATTTCGTCTAGTTATTTTTAATTTCATTTTACTTATGACACAAAAACAAATGAGTCGATAGGCACTTAAGCAGACAATATAAACAGACTATATAATGTTAAAAACGAATAATTAAATTCGACTATGTTAAAGTATTAAATAAGCAAATAAAAATCACTTATTTTCTAATTCATTTAATTGATTGATACTGAAATATAAGAACCTAATAGGGAAAACCTTTGGAACTAGATCTGATTTCTCAGTAGGAATAAGGCCTCCTCTAATCCTCTTTCAATGCTGGTACTTAATTATAATTATTTGTACAACTAAGTATCTATCTACATTTTTACAAACATCTACAATTTATATACCTATATTATTTATTGAACGAGTATTCAAGATTTTTTCGAACTGATAATTAAGTTAGTATACTCTGTCTTGCCTACTCTTAAGATCACTTTTAAATTTAAAAGATAACTTACCTAACATGTTTGGATAATATGTATTTGTGTAACACTTTGTAACCATTCTAAGAAGTTCAGCTTCAAACTAGTACCTATTTACTCATTTTGTCATTTTAAATATCTCGTATATTTAAGAAAATTCCATTCTACATTACTTACAGTGAGACTGTAAGATCAGATTGGTGCCGATAACGGACAAAAATATCAAGGCTAAGCAAAGATGGACAAAGAAAGATCTATTGCCAAAAATTCATGAATTGATAAACGCAATAAAAATGATTGTAATATAGTAGTTTCACTCTTTAAAAAACAATGCTTGTTCCTGTTTTAAAATGTATTTATCCTAAATATGTATACATAATGGTAACCCTTGTCACTACTTTATGAATGAACGTAGTAGTTGTAATTCCATTTGCTTTCCGACCCGCGTAGCATATCCGGCTCATACGGACCAGTGAATATGATCTCAATATACTTGTATAGACTAATATAAAGAAATAGTACCTTCACCTTCAGTGCTCTGGTAATATGTATGACAACTCGACTTATTAGATAATATGTTGTAGGTTGTAGGTATGGGAGTTAACCCTTAAATTGCCAAATAAAAATCTCTGTGTGGGCATTTCTCAGAGTGTAAACGGACATCTCATTCATCTGGTCACGTTTTTTTGGAAGTGGCTGAATGATTTGAGGTTGGCTTTGGTTGTCTTATAGAGAAATGGGTGCTGTATCTGACCACCGAAAATAATACCAAAAGATGTAACCACTTCCAAAAAAACGTGACCAGATGAATGAGATGTCCATTTAAGCTCTGAGAAATACCCTGCGTTCTAGCCGCCTCGCCATTGTGTAGAGCAGAAAATTCTGTCTAAAAAAATGCAAAAAGTGGGTCGAAAACTATGCACATTGCCAATTTAAGGGTTGAAGTAAAATATTATGTTGTGATAACTTTAAACTGGCTTCAAAATTTATTAATTAGTTGGTACTTTATGAGTCAAAAATTTTCAATAATAGTTTCTCACAAAGGTCGCTTTTAATGTTGTATTATTTTTCTATATTTTTTTTTCTCGAAGGCAATGGGCAGCAGGCGTGTCTATATATTTCACGTGCCTTCTCTTTTCAAACAGACCCTATATGGCTATTGATAACCTAAAATACCAATCGTCAGTAAAATAAAAAAAAATATAAACTAATATTGCTGACTTTCCGTAGCTTTTGGCGTGTTTGACACATCGTGAAACATGTTCGCAGATATATTTTTAAGTTAATACCTACTAATAAATATCAATAATTTTAACTAAATATGTATTTGAACTCAAGGTTTAAGATTTTGAGTTCGTAATAAAACCAAGTTTGTGTTCTAAAGTGCGTGATTATGGACAAAATGCAAGTTTTCGTTTTTTTTTTTTCTCAGACTCCAATGATGGTTGGTATAGTGTATTTTAACGTTCAACCAGTAGTATCATAATATTTTATATGTATTACTCGGCCTGTAATGGGAATACGGACACGATTTGTTTGTTATTGTATTGTGTACCTATATACCTACTACCTAATGTGTACTTGGGCGTGTACAAGTGTACACACGAGGGTCGAGCCTCTATCACTAAATGGACGATCGAATCACGTTGGAATGTTTTTATGGAAAATTACGGGAAACTGCGATAAACAAAGTAATCAGTATTACTTACTGTGTGCGCTGATTTCATACTTGCATGGGTGTCCTCTCATGGCCAAACTAACCTGAATTCAAGTTGCAAGTGCTGCTTCATTTCATTATCCTTCCCTTAGGTCTTCCGCGGCCGGATCGGCCCGTGACAATTGTCATTTACAGAAGGCCTTATCGTAAATTCAAAATGATCGCTTAGCTGTCACTCCAATTAAATAAATATATATTAAAATAGTTAATAGGAGAGGCCTACGTCCAGCATTCGACTATCATAGGCTGATGATGATGATATTAAAATAATAAATGGGGACCTGTTTCCGAAATGCCTAATAAAATGCAAAGGGAATGTTTAAAAATCGTACATTATGTACGATTTATAAAATTTTATGCTGAAAAATTTATCATTAAATTTTAAATTAATATGGGCATTCGTCATCGTACCGGTCGTAATTATACTTTTTTTTGCACGCTCTACTACTTCGATACCTACACTACACAGTTTTCTGAAATACTATCTAAGCTTCTAAAAACTATATGAAATCGGTACCTATCTAATTAATTACTATCCTACTGATCCCCGCTAAAAATTCCACTCCTTAAAAAACTCAACTATAATTTTCATTGCCATGTAGCTTTAGGTAGATACGTACAGAACTGTTCTATATATGTGTAAATTGTGTATGTGTGATAATTATGTGAAGGTACTTTATCGGGAACCTACTGTATTAATTCAAGGAAATTAATGATAGTCAAATTATCATTGAAATGCAAACTAACTGCAGTGATCCAATTGAAAACGCGGACATCAGCTAATATTTAATCAATGAACACTCTAGCGTTGTAGTTGTTGCGTAATAATATTAATTATTGGTCACTTGACAAATTATTTCCATTAGGCGAATTTTTAGTAGGTAAGTATCGAGCGTTCGAATTTTGAAATCAACAAAATGTTTTGACAGCGATTTGTCTACTGTTTCCCACACAATATCAGTTTTCAATAGGTACTTCATATTTCCAAATTACAATAGTCAGTATTTTAAATTATATTGATTGATTGTCTCGTTTTTCCATGTGATATCAACAAATTTTAATTTAAAAGAGTGATTTTTTATTTTACTTAGTTTATTAATATTTTATTTTCCGAGTTTTGTCCATTCGACGAAAATAGAGGAGTCTAATTCATGCTCGAACGTCATTATCAATATATTTGTAACATAAAAAAAAAACGAAACAATTATTGAAATAAAACTATGAAACCGGATAAACTCGCATATATTAACTAATTTTAACTTCATTCCGACGTTCCGAACACTTTACAGGGTTTATCCGTTTTCATAGTTTTATTTCATGTGTAATCCTCGCGGTAACCGAAGAAAATATTATGAAACAATTATTGTTTTATTTTATTAGAAAAGAAATGTGGATATCATACAGTATGACATTGAACACTGCACAAAATGTTCGGTAAAAGCCGTTCAGTCGATTTTACTGAAACACTATGAAGGGTATTGGGGCTACAAAAACATTCGCGTACATTCACAACCCCGCGGGCGGGCGGCAGCTGCTTGCTGCGAGCACCTTCGCAGATGTCCGGATACCCTCCACTCCAGGCATGCCAGATGATTGGAGGGATGGTCTACTAGAGTACATCATGAATTGTCCTCATCATGAAAGGAGACCGTGGGTGGTGATTTCCCGGCAACCGGCGGCAAATCAGGTCTTTGGTTACTATTGTTACTAAGCAAAAGCAATGGGGACAAATTTCTAGTACTAACGGCCACTGAGCAATGCTTTGGACTGACAGACGGACAGACGGATATGGCAAAACTATAAGGGTTCCTAATTTACTACGGAACCCTAAAAAGTAGTCATTAATTATAATAATTATAGTTACAACTTTACAGAGTTGATTAGTACATTAAAAGCTATATTTTGACAAAATTTTAGTCCGCGTTTATTAACGTGTAAATGAGAAAGAAACTGCACAAGATAAGCAATTAAAAATCGTGTTCCGAAAATAGTAAAAAAAACTTTATTACTGAATATTACTAAACAAGTTGTCGACTATAATGTCTAAATATTTTTATTTATTTCAGTTCTATCAGGCAGGATTCGTTTGTAAAAAACAGGTACGTGAACACTAGTTTGTTTTTTATTTTATTTAAATTATTTATTCAGATATCTAGCATCCAGTTAGTTATAAAAAAATAACATAATTAGAATTAAAGCAAAATAAATTTGTAAAACTAAAATTAAATTTTGGTTGATCCAGATTCCAGATACTTTTTATCATACAACTAACTATCACTACGAAACTCACACTACACTTACTTATTTTATTATATTTTCTAACCTAAATATAAGCCTCCCTCCCTAGCCTAACTTCTTGTTTTGAATTAAGCGAGCTGGCTACACGCTAGCCCAATTCATACATGTTCACGAAACTTATAATATAGGTACTAATTGTAATAGCTTAAGTACCTACATGTGTCGTCCGTTTCATTATTTGGGTACATAATTTTGCAGTTAATAAAATTGGTACCTACTATAAAACTATGTACACAACCTGCTTTTCTTAATAGGTACTTTTACGCATCAAGGGGTGACTTGCCACCGACTATACTCTGTTTGGTTTGGTGTTTAAAAAAAGGTAAACAATCTTGCAGTATCTTTTTATTGAAAAATGTTTATATGATGTGCATTTTGCCCCACCTCGTATGCCGAAGGTTGAATACATTTTAAAAGATCTGTTTTTCAAACACTGACTTCAGCGGTAAAAACTATTACCTACATTCTCGCCGCGGGATTTTCCATTTAAGACTTACTTACGGAATCTGGATTCTTCGTACTTTCAATGTCTATCATGTGATTCACATTGTGACTTTGTGACGTCTGATAGTGATAATTATACTCTGTTACACCTCGGGAATTCAATTATGAACCGATAATTAATTTCAAGATTTCTCTTTAAAACTTTAGTAGGGATATTTTGATAGAAAATCCCTACACTGAAAAAAATAATTTGTTAATGGTAACCGAACTTTCGTCAACCTGTAACTTAAAAAAAGTGACGAGCGAAGTAAGGCAATATCTTACCAAAATCAGTTCGGTTAATTTTCTACTAAACAATTGATGTTGCGTATTGCTAAACAATATTAGTTATATCGTGTGAAAACTGTCTGTTGTATATTACCATAATTTCAGTTATATGTAGTTTACAATTCAGTTATTGTAGATGTGCTGTATGTTGATAACAAATTTACTGTTTGTCAAAATCTTACTGAATTCACAACTTACTTTAATCAAATTTTCTGCTACGCCTAAACCAACTGGCTCAGTAATGTTTAACATAACTTTTTTGTTACCTATAACCAATTTAGAGTATTATTTTAAGCAATTTGTTTCATTATATTTAACCAAATTATTTGCCTGCATGTAACCAAACGAATAGGTTATACACGACAAAAATACGTTGTTCATATACAGCCAAATGTTTAAATTATTTTGACCAAATAGTTTGCCTACTTCTAACCAAATGAATAGGTTATACATGACAAAAATACGTGGTTCATATACAGACAAATATCAAATGAGTTGTAAATAGGGCTCACTGCCTGTATAAAATCCAGTACGTCTCATCGTCACCTTTCTTATCCCCTGGGTGATGAGACGTACTGGATTTTATACAGGCAATGAGCCCTATTTACAACTCATTTAACTACAAGTAGGGTGTATAAGCCACATCGATGATTACCCAAAAAGAAGTAACACTAAACGAGCAAAAAAAGAAACATTTATTTTAATTAACTTTATTTATTGTAATAATAGAAACATTCATAGTCATTTATAAGAACGGTATAGTAATCAAAATAATCAATCAATCAATAATACAATCGCGAGAAAAAGTACTTTTTGCATCACTTTATAGGTTTTCATTGCACAGAGTATCTTTGTAAACCAATTTATTTTACTAAATTATTTTACGAGTAATTCCATTATTTTGCTTGATACATTAGCTTCAGAGTCTCTTTGATTACAAGGAAAATGAAGAAATTAAAATTATTTGGTTTACAAAGACATGACATGTTTTGAAATGTCCTTATGTAACCTTCTAATCCCCATTCCCGAAGGTAGTCTCCGAGGGTGTCTGCTGGTGGAGGTACAACTTCCATTTTGGAATATTCAAGTAACTTGACATACATATGTCATACACATCACACAAAATACAGATCGCCAAGAAATGTTTATATTGTTTATCGAGATGAAATCGAAGTTTAGCGAGATGTAACGTAAGAGGAGTAAAAAAAACAACACGATGCATCTGATTGCCCCTGGATGACTGATAAATCGGTTTTCCGCGCGGTGCGGGGGGGGGGGTGTAACGCAACGCAACAAAAGCGTTTGGTTATTTCTATGCTAAGTATTGTCTATATAATGAAGTACGTTTGGTTACACATTGTATTTTATTTGGTTAGATAAAGCGAATGGTCTGCTAGAGTAGCAAACCCGTATTTGGTTTTACTCCACTAGACAAAACTGGTTATATGTAACAAAAATATGTATTATAATAGCAAATCATTGTTGAGTTAAATCTAAACAATTTTATGTTATGGATAATAACATCGTCTTTGTTAGAAGCTAGGACTTGGTTTTTGTTGCATATTGTCAATACTTACTCTTAAATTAGACCAAGCGGTTTATTTACATGTGAACACTTGAATTTGTTTACTGTTTTAATGTAAGACGTATACAAGCATTTATTTACGAATAGTCCAACTTAGAATAACATTATCCGTTTGGTTTTTAATACGCAAACCTGTTTGTTAATAGAAATTAACTTTAGTAACGCCATACCGAATTATGGTTAATGATGAAATAGCCAAAGTAGTTCAGTTAAATATTTTTTTCAGTGTACTTAACCTGTCATATTTAAGAACCTATTATTTATGTTGTCTTGACTAGAATATAATAGAATATATTTCTAGTTGGTAGTGACCCTGCCTACGAAGCTGGAGGTTCCGAGTTCGAATCCCGGTGAGGGCATTATTTGTGTATTTATTTATCACAAATATTTGTTCCTTGGTCATGGCTGTCTGTGTATTTAAGTATCTATAAGTATTATTTTATCTATTATATAATACCTATAGTATTTTCACGGAAACGTTCTTAATTTATTTTTCCGTCGCAATTACTAATAAATACATTTTCCAGTGCAATAGATTAAATAATGTGATTACACTATGCATTCGGATATATCCGAGAAAATAGTATTATGCGGCTGGACATCCCTTATTATACTATAAATTGCGCATATATTATGATCATTTGATTAATTTGCGTTGAATGACGCCGGCCGCCTCAACGTTGCGTCAGACGGTTCAGACGGGCTGTCTACAGTGCCAGAAGCAACAGCCAAGCCCCCGTTTCACACTGCAATGATTACCCGAGAATCTATACGAGATAAAGGCAAAAGACGCTTCGAAAAATTTGTATTTAAACGTGTCCTGGGGCTACCACGATGTATTAATGCGATTTAGTTTAGGACCTATCTAATCGGAATTACGATGTCACATAGAATAACTGCAAAAACTGACAAGTAAACCTAAACTGAATCGCATTTATGAGTGGTTAATTTGTTGACAGTTTTTAGACTTCCTTCCGTGACCATGGACTTAGAGACTGAAAAGAGTTTTTTTGTTTAAAATAACAGTGTCATTATGGTGCATAGTTGCATACGATAGTATTAAATTCGACAGT
This sequence comes from Thaumatotibia leucotreta, assembly GCA_025490895.1. Lineage (NCBI taxonomy): Eukaryota > Metazoa > Arthropoda > Insecta > Lepidoptera > Tortricidae > Thaumatotibia > Thaumatotibia leucotreta. Next base: position 9,578 of record JALPQI010013578.1, on the reverse strand, counting down.
GTGTGCGACCTATGCATTTAAAATAATTTAAATCTGTTTTGTATTTATTTAACAACATTCGAATTTCGAAATCCAAAAATTTTGTGTAGTTAAGCAAATACATGAAATCATCAATCTTAGCTATCTGTCTACACTCGTATTGAACATACCTAAGTATTATGTGTCGGAATTTATATTGAGAACAAGTTGCAGTGCTCAGTCATCATTGATGAATACGCAGAAAACTAAAAATGAAGGTGCACGATTTCTTCAAGTGCCTATTTCTCAAATTTTCCTTGTATTTAGCGCTGGAGTTTCGTCTGGCATTTTGTCAAAAAAGCTTATGTTTAAAAAATGAGGGGTTCCTAGAAATACATGAATGCTCATGCATGGCTCAATAGGCAACTCATTACCATTATCCCCGTATATCAAAACGTCATTTTGGATAATGTAGTCTGCATACTGACGTACTCGTATTATGCGATGCGATGACTTTTACCCACCTGGTATCTTCCTATCTGCAGTATCTGCCTACGCAGACGGGGAGTTACTGTAGAGTAGATACGGAAAGAGCTTCGTTGTGAGAATCATATCACCTCCTTCGGGGAAAGCCATGTTTTATGCCAATAATTATAATTTTACGTACTTTTGCGTAAGATTTTATGAAAATGTTATAGGAAATATCAGAATTTTATGAATACAACGGTACTGATAAATACATCTCGAGACCGAAGAGTTGTCGGCTTCCATGCAATCGTATCGGCATTGCGACGGTTTTACGAAGAAATGGCGATACAAGACGTCAAAAATGCAAGTCTGTCGGCCGGAATACTCATTTCTAACCTGTATACATATCACCTTTTCGATATCAACAGAATACTGACTACTTACCTGAAAAATTACCAATCAATAAATATGAAATAGATTAGATATTATTATTGGCACGAGAAATAGCCGTTAACCTTGGTAAAGCGAACTGACTTCTTTCTAGCAGCGAAGTCTACTATTTCAAGCCAAAGAACCAAATATCCCTATTCAATACAAGGGGACTAAGTATCACGATTTACTAATACAATTCAGTTTAGGACCTAATCTGAATCGCGATATGTTATAACTGAGAAGTGCATTTCAAAAGGGCTTATTTCGACTTTATCAAGAAGGGTTATTATTTCGGTTTTTATAAGAGAAACAATCTCTATTGACAAAGTGGAAATAAGCCCTTTTGAAAAGACACTCTTCAACTGTCAAAAACAGACAATATGCGGAACCTAAACCGAATCTCATTGAAGAGGTCATGATAGACCCCCTGGTTAATACTTCATAAAAGTTTAAGGTTTAAGAACTTCACGAAAAAACAAATGGGCTTACCTATCTTGTAATCAAAGTAAATATAACTATTAGGGTGCAGCTCCACTGACGTAGAGCTGTGCAACATTGACCAATTACATTCTTCAAATTCAAAATTCGAAACACTGTGATACGGTCTCATTGGCCGTGCTGCCACAGCTCCGCGTCAGTGGAGCTGCATCCTAATAGATGCAACTTTGCATATTTTCTAGTTAAGTTTGGCAGGTTTTCTGATCCAACCAGCGCCATGTCACGCCACGAATTTTATCGCCGCATGAGTCATGCTCCTTCATTATCTGCCATTCTGTCAATATTTGTCAAATATATATACATATTTACACAAAAATATTCGTTTAACGAGACTACAAAATTATGCAAGTAATTACTTAAGAGAAGGAATGCTTATAATTGCTTATTTATTTATTTAAACTTTATTGCACAGTAAAAAAAAACAGATACAACAGGCGGACTTAATGCCATAAGGCATTCTCTACCAGTCAACCCACAGGCCAAACAGATAAACATTAATGGTGCGGGATGTGAAGAGTTCAGTATTAAAATACACTAACAAAACAAAACAACTAACTAACAAAATATGAGTGCTTGCTAATAATAATATAGTTTCTATAGATATGCAAAATATAGATGACAAGACAAAGCTATAAATATCAAAATATATAATAATATAATATAATAATAATATACCTGCTATTTACTAAAGTACCAGAACATTAGCTTATATTTATGTAAATTATATTTTTATAAGCATTGGTTCTTTTAATTTATTCCGTTTAAATGAAACATTAATTCCTTGTAATAATTTCCAATTTAGTTAAGTATTTGTAATAAGATTATAATTAAAGATAATTCATCAAAGGAAAAACATTATTTTAATTTAATCGTTCCAGCTGTTTTCAGACAGTCTTGCTTTAAAAAAAAACCTGCGAATCGGAAACCTCTTTATTCGCTTTTTATATCCGTTAAAATGAGATTTGATCATGAGATTCGTTGAAAATGGTTGGAATACCTAGAAGAATTGTTAACCAAGGGCCGAAAGTGACTCATTGCAGCATTGATATTTCATACGATGACAACATCAACAGTGCCAGATAATAATACTTATACGAGTCTGGAGTTTTTAGCATCTTAAATAATTCATTTTCTGCTTCGGCTACATTCATTCATATTTAAAACACTTCAGAAAATTCCTTCCGTATAATATTAAATTTAGGAACAGTTTTCCTGTAACATTGCAAGTTGCAAGTGTTGCAACGTAGTTAGTTAGGACATTTTTTCAATGTTGTCGGCCTCCACTTTTTTGGATTTGGATCTTTTAATATGATTTCCACTCAGACTCGCGAGCTCTTTCGATCCATTTTTTTCATAAATGTATTTTGTATGGCGGTAACGGAATGGAAAGTTCGAAAAATATATGTAAATTTATGGACGAAATTTCTCTCCAATTAGGATCATAAGAGCTCAAGATTCTGAGTAAATAGAAATAATATAAAAAATACCTGTTACAAAACAAGTGGCGGGAAAACTTTGTAAAAAAAGGCCCGATTTTCCATAATTATTACTTTTTAAGTTGCATTTTGGGTAGACATACGGACCCTTGTTTGAGCGAGGCAGCCAGAAAGTACGTTGGGGACAAAAACGGTTTTTTCAATGGGGTCTGACAAAAAGTCGTCCTTCTGCTACAGTAGCAGAATAGAGAACTACTGGATCATTTTGTGGATGTGGATGTGATGTGGGGTAGTGCTGCGACCATATATGTATAACATGGACCTCTAATGCCAGCTCAAAAATGCCCCCAACCAAACACAATTGTTCAATTGTGCCAAGATGGGCAGGACATGGCGGTTTTCTTAACACCGCGAATATTTCGGCTCAACATCTTTGATAAATGTTTATAGAATGTAACCAATCAAAACTTTGACGGACCAATCACAACTATTTTTAAAAGGTGGTTTAAGTTTTTATAGGTTGATTTGTCAACTAAAATTCAGGACCCTCTTTGAAAGGCAATTTAGTATGCTTATTGTGTACATGCGGCTTCCATGTTTTATTTGTTCGTAGGGGTAGTGTAACTACATTCGCACATTCCTTTGCCTTGTCTTTAGTTATGGAGTATAAAGATAAACAGCTACTTTGTTTTCCAAAAGTATCTATATCTACACGTACTTCTTTTACATATTCCTACTTATAGGAAGCGAATATTTTCCAAACAGTCACTGTTTATTCCAAATATTTTTTATATCAATGACGCAATCCCTTTTGATCATATTGCGCAAAACTTGCCGCTGGAAATTGGACGCATTTGAGTCTGAAAGTAAATATAGAAAACACAAGGGGCCTTGAGACGTGACCGTGGAAAGCCGATACACGGGAACAGGCCCAGAATAGATGCATCTCGGCACCTGTCGGGGCGACCAAGTGCAATGGAGTGCATGATCAGTAGGGTTAGCACATGATTTTGCGGCAACATATGTATAACATATAAGATAGTATTAGTGTACCAAATGTCTAACATAAGCACCGAATAATAAAACTTGACTGAGTCATATAGTATTGTACTTATTTATTTTATAATTCGACTATCTGTCTCTGTACTATATTATACTGTTGAAGAAAAATGTAGTACGCAAAAATACTACATTTTAGGGATTCTTATAAAACACGAAAGTTTCATGAAATAAACAGTTTTTCACCATACTGCTCGTAAACACGCTGTTTGTCCTTCAATTTCAGAGCGCAAAACTGTGTTTTAATCTCTAGAGGTTAAAGTAATTTTTTTTAATCTTCTTGATAAACTAAAGCAATAACTTATACGGCCTGAGAGTGCAATAAGCTTTTTGACGTTTGAACTAGACAGTACGTTCGAAAACTCAATAGTTTCAAACAGATTCATACACATGAACCTTTCATAATATTATATCAATATGCTAAAATCCAAATTAAATACCACATTTTGTTGTAAAAGGCTTTTAATTAAAAGTTCTAAAAATACGACAATTAAAAACAATAGGAAAATGAAAGTGTTTTCACTATGCAAATTTCAGAACGCATCCAAGATAAATATTTGAGGTTATTGTTTTATTATTTGTCAATTTGTTTATTTTTTGGAATTTGAGGACTTGCAAATAAATACCTTCTAATTTGTTATGTTTGAGTTTTATTTCGCATGTTTCCTCGCTTTAGTGTGCTGAAAAATGTTGTGTTTCACTCGGCAGCAAAGCTTGTTTAACTCTCGTGCCTTAAAACCCTCGCATCGCTCAAGATTCCATTTTATGAACCACTCATTTTGCTCCCTAGTAAAACAAATAACTATTATAGTTTTGTTTCATGAGTAATCATCGCGGTAACCGGAGAAAATATAATACAAAAGTTTTTTAATCAAATAGCAATTCCTATCCTCAAATTCCATCCATTATCAATATTTGTCAAAAAGTAGTATATTTTTTTATTTTGGAAAATACTATTAATCTCAAAAAAATTGTTGACAACCCTACTACGCATGAATGTATTTCTAAATGGGGAAATAAACAATTTTAATTTTCGTTTTTCATATACTATCCGCCACTCTTTTATCGTAGTAAAGGAGAGGAAGTCTATCTCACGGTGACATACGGTCGATGCAATGTGATGAGCTTTAAGGTACAGAAACTACAGAATAACAAAATGACAAGTGATGTACTCGGAAACTTTAGTCCTTCCTATTACTTTTCTATTTATGATAAATGATGATGAATATTATTTTCTCTGCGAGTGAGCATGAAAACTTAAAAATTCTTTCTTTATACCTTTTTAGACCCGACACGATTTTTTTTTGAATAAAGGTTGTTTAAATATTTTAGATATGGTCAAAGTAGATTTTATAGAGGGGTAAATCCGCATGTCTATAATACACCGTTACCAATGCTTTTGCATATTCTTGTATTAAGTAAGTACATTTAAGCGTCCGCATATGTACCTTATAAGGCTCGTTAGACATAAGGAAACTTGACTTTATTATTTTTGAAAGTCTCCTAGATTTAACCAGAGGAATGCCTTAATATTTTTGAGTAGATTAATTTAGGTCTCGATACCCGAAGGCATCACATAATGTCTGTATGAATCTATTGTAAGCATAATTATGTGTTTGTGATGGAATATTAGTTGGCTCGGCGCGGTGAGATATCATGAAGGAGCGCCTCTCTAAAAATATCAACACAGGCCTACTACCGCGAAAATCTAATTTCTTAAATTTCGATGATTTTTCTCTGTCACTCCAACGAAGGCGTCATTCGAGTGAGCAAGACAAATCTTCGAAATTTGCGGATTTCGAAGTTCGTGGTAGGTGGACTACAGTAAAGCCCTCTTCCTACCCAGTGCGTGGATCCTTGTGTGTTTGTGAGAAGTCCATAGTGAAAGAAACTCCCAACTTTCACCATCATTATAAATAGACGGCATAGCATGCACCAAACCGCCCCCATCCCTACATTTGAAGGTGCGTTCAAAACAAAAGAGCATTCGCTGTTCTATTCCCCGTTCTACGAAATCAACCAATCACGTTTTGTGTAACGATCGAATTTCGTAGAGTGGGGGTTTAGAATAGCGAATGCTCTTTCGGTTTGAACGTACCTTAAAGAGGGGAGTGTTTTCTTTTTCATTTCAACCCTAACATGTGATGTAACATATTGTAGGAAATTCAAATAAATAGGGGCGTACTAAAATATCGTTTTGATAAAGTTAGTTAGCAACGCGCAACGGAGCAGAGGCAAACGGCAGACCAAAGACGGGGCGACATGGACATGTATTTACAACTGGAAGTGGGGGGAACGGGCACATGATAGGGACGATTGGAGGAATATAGGGGAGGCTTTTGCCCAGCAGTGGGACATCAAATAAGCTATTTAAAAAAGTTTAATATTTTCGGAAAGAATCGCTACAAAGATAAAACTAAAAAAAAACTTTTTCCCCTCACTAGCTCGTAAAGTGCTCGTTTATCCTTTAATACGAACGTGTAAAAACGTATATTATTCACTTGTGTGTCAAAGTAATGACCTTGGTTTTGGAATAACAAAACGTAAAATGCTCATGGAAATTGTTCCATATTAATGATAATTAAATAATTTGTTTGAGAATTTAGTGTAAAATACAAACCTTTATATAATATTTATATTAACATATAAATCCTAAAATTCCATAAGTAGCAATTGTTTTAGTGAATGATGATAAGATGACTAGATGCAATCACAAAACATAGAAAATGTCAACGTCAACATTGTCAAAGAATATTATAGGGTATAATCTTTATTTACCGACTCGAACACGCATAAAAATAGTAAACTAAACAACTTTCAGGGTGTTCTGTTATAATTTTGTAAAAATAATGAATGAGAATGATTTAATAATGCATTGGCGTTGGTGTGCAACTACAGGAATGTGTTAAAATCGTGCTGCGTTTACTTTTTCGTACATGATGCATTTGGAAAATTACTATCACTAACCCGATGATGATTGTAATGTGAACAAATAATTACCTTTTTTGAGTTTCCTCGCTATAGTGAGGGGAAAAGTTTTGTGTTACACAGGGGTGCAAATGTATTTTTCACCACACTGCTCGTAAACACGCTGTTTGTCCTTCAATTTCAGAGCGCAAAACTGTGTTTTAACCTCTAGAGGTTAAAGTATTTTTTTTTTAATCTTCTGGGTAGACTAAAGCAATAACTTATACGGCCTGAGAGTGCAATAAGCTTTTTGACGTTTGAACTAGACAGTACGTTCGAAAACTCAATAGTTTCAAACAAATTCATACACATGAACCTTTCATAATATTATATATTCAATATGCTATAATCCAAATTAAATACCACATTTTCTTGTAAAAGGTTTTTAATTAAAAGTTTTAAAAATACGACATATAAAAACAATAGGAAAATAAAAGTATGCAAATTTCAGAACGCATCCGAATATTTTTTTTTTAAATCTAAACGAGTTCAGTCGTGTTTTGTTTTCTTTCACTCTTAATTTTCAAGTTTTCGGGTAATTGCGAGATGCGAAAGTGGGATAATTCCGAAAATCACAGAAAAATCGCCAATAACTACATGAGTCTCATTTTGGAATTATCCTGAAGTTTTAAGCATTGCCACGCCAAGATAAATATTTGAGGTTAGTGTTTTATTATTTGTTGATTTGTTTATTTTTTGGAAGTTGAGGACTTGCAAATAAATACCTTCTAATTTGTTATGTTTGAGTTTTATTTCGCATGTTTCCTCGCTTTAGTGTGGTGAAAAATGTTGTGTTTCACTCGGCAGCAAAGCTTGTTCAACTCTCGTGCCTTAAAACCCTCGCATCGCTCAAGATTCCATTTTATGAACCACTCGCTGCGCTCGTGGTTCAAATTCTGCAATCTTTCGCTTGCTCGGGTTTCAATATTTGCACGAGAGTTAAACAATCACTTTGCTCCCTAGTAAAACAAATAACTATTTCTCAAACATGCAATGAAATGTTGTAGTTACGTGCCTAAAAAGTGGCCGGGAAGTACCTCGTTGCTGGCCTAGGCCGGCAAGTACCTCTTTTTTAATTTTCATTTGACATAGGGTTGTGACCTGGCATCTTGGCTTTTAGCCAATAATTATCTGTAAGTAATATTAGTATAAAAAAAATGATTGGCAAATTTTTGCAGTTATAATTAGGTATTTAAATTATATCATTTAAAATAAATGTACAATAACTACTCAAAATAATATTTAAAAAGCAGTATTATCCGGCGCCATCCGTCGGCCCCGTTCACTGCATGCGATTAATTGGACCCAACCGACCGCGTCGTCTAATACCGCTTTTTTAAATTAAAAATTTGCAACTTTCAAACATCTTAAAAAAAATGAGGTGTCGGTGTCGTATTTGACTTTTGTTGTGTTTCAAAGACTTAGTTATGTAGTTGACTTATAATTTCTTAGAAAGAAGATACATTTTTTTGTTTAATTTCATTGCATGTTTGAGAAAAGCATTATACATACCTCGGCCATGAAGTGACGGGTTGCCGTCCGAATACTATCCGGCCTCGCTTCGCTCGGCCGTCTACATATATTCGGCCGGCAACCAGTCACTTCCCGGCCTCGGTAGTAATGTACTATTACTTCTAGTATGTTAAAACACTCGCTGCGCTCAGGATTCTATTTTAGAACCACTCGTTTCGCTCGTAGTTCAACTATATAATCCTTTCGCTTGCTCGTGTTTCAATTTCATACTCGCGGGTAAAATACAACTTTGCACCCTTGTATAACAAATAACTATTTTTCTCCCCCCACATTTTTGACCGTACCTGCCGTATGCACCCGGAAAGATGGGCAAAATCACTCACTGAGTGGATCCCACACGATGGCCAACGGAGCAGAGGCAGACCGAAAAGGAGATGGCGGGACGACTTGGACGCGTTCTGCGGAGAATGGTGGGACTGGCAACTTGCCAACAATAGGACGGAATGGAAAACGAGAGGGGAGGCCTTTGCCCTGCAGTGGGACACGCAATAGCAGGCTATTAAAAAAAAACATTTTTGAACCATAAGTTTAAATATATGAATAAAATCTCAAAAGTAGAACTTCATACAAACTTTGGATGAACATTATTTTGAACTAAATGACTGATTCGGGGGCCGTTTTTAGATTTATACCTATTTAGTTTAATTGTATATTTTTATTTATAATGTAGTTTTATAAAACTATACCTAGTTTCAATTTTGTATATATTGTCAAATAAATTTTATATATCAAAATGACTTGATAGTTTAAATTTTTTTACACTTTTTTTAACACTTATGTAGAGACACTTATTGTGACGCACAGGAAACTACGGAACCGTACACTGAGCGCGGCCCGACACGCTCTTGGCCGTTTTTTGTTTTATTTCCCCCAGATGGTTCTCGGAAAAGGAAAGTGGGAAACCGATTTCTCAAGTTGCGGTAATTATTTTTTATCTTTTATTGCGTAAATGCGAATCGGGATTATTTGTCTACTTCTTTCTTAGAACAGTTGGTTAATTGTCCTGTTATTATCTTAATTATAAATATTTAATATGTTGACAATCCTGGAATTTTACGTCATCGTATGAGTTCAGTTGTAGGTCAAGTTCCTATAAAATTTTCTTCAAGTACTTCGACCAACTGAGATCATAGTGTAAGCAAATATTATAATTAGGCAATACTTTATTACTTTACGATACTGGCAACCCAGCTGTTCCCGCCTAACCTTCACATAGGCTAAAGCACT